>JANAVB010029617.1:7031599-7119853 GCA_029216955.1 Iris pallida | reverse complement strand
TAAGGTCTGTGCAGATACAAGACTGTTGGGAAGTTGCTCAGACGATTGAACTAAAGTACTGATCATCTGGAGTTAGTACACTCAGATATCTGTGACTTTTATCAATTCTCCACAGAGGCCGGTTCGAAGTGTTTCTCGAAGTGCACGTTCGCATGACTTCTCAAGTAGAAGGATGCAGCATTCGAGTAGTTCAGAGACTTCAGGGCTGAAGCTGAACGTTAAACCGATCTACAACTACTCAGAAGTGATCGAGATGTAAAGTATAGGTCTCATGAATTCACATCGTTCTGCAAAGAACATGGAGTCATCAATGAGACTACTGCTCCGTATTCTCCTCAATCTAACGGGATAGCGGAGAGGAAGAGCAGAACGTTGACAGAAATGATGAACTCAATACGGGTCTTCCTAAATGCTAATGGGGAGAAGCTGCATTGACGACCACTTTTATTCTAAATAGAGTGCCGTATGCAACTTCGGACGTAACTCCTCATGAACACTGGTTCAAAGTCAGACCTAACTTGAATGTCATTCGAGTGCGGGGGTCTCTGGCTTATGTGAAGCTCCCAGATCTGAAGATTCAGAAGCTGGAGACTAGGACTACGAAGATGATCTTCTTGGGGTATGCCGAGAAGAGTGATGCTCGGAGATTTCTTGATATTGAGTCAAATCATATCATCGAATCCCGTGAAGACAATTTGCAAGGCACAAGAATATTGTTCTTACGAATAAACCGGAGAACAATAAGGGTGCAAGAAACTGAAGTTTTCAATAAAGAAGTAGTCCAAGAAGATGTTGTTGTTGAAACAACGGTTGAACCAGAACTCGCTGAGCCGTCGTCGAAGCGAGCGAGGAGGCCGAACAACTTCGGAGATAACTTCATCACCTATCATGTGGAAGCATATCCGCTTACCTATGATGAGGCGATGAAGACCAGAGATAATATTTTCTGGAAGGAGGCGATTGACAATGAAATTGATTTCATCACCTCGAATAACACTTGGGTGTTGGTTGATCTTCCTAAAGGAGCGAAACCCATCGTATGCAAATGGATCTTCAAGAAGAAGATGAAAGCAGATGGAACTATTGACAAATTCAAGGCCAGGTTAGTGGCCAAGGGGTTTTCTCAGAAGCAGGGGATCGACTACTTTGACACGTATGCTCCAGTAGCCCGGATGACCACCATCAGAATGTTGATTGCTCTCGCAGCGATACTGTAGGCCTCAAAAATGAAAGTCACGCTGAGTTGATCAGAACAAGTCACACAGAGTGATCCAAGAAGCAGCACAAAAGATACGCTAAGTTCTGCCTGGCCATCTCTTTTAGAAGTCACGCAGAGACAGCTCAGCCATACGTCAGAATCATAATGACTGACAACACAACAGTCGAGAAACGTCTCCTCGTATGCCACGTATGCACAGAATTCGAGAGATCATCGCCGTCTTTTGCGTGATTTTTGAAATCTTCCTTAGCAAGACTCACTCTTCACCAAGTTGGCGTGACTTTGGGTCTTATCTTCATTTAATGCGGCTGATAATATAATCAATGTCAGAGATTTTGTGTCAGACGAAGCGTGCCAAATCAAGACAGCTGGCGGTTTGCGTGGATTCTGAACCTTCTCCTTCCTCAAGTTTGCGTGGATTTTTGAGTTATTCTTCTCAAAGCCTGCGTGAATTCTGAAGTATTCTTCTTCAAAGCTTGCGTGGATTTCGCCTTCAACGAGTCTGCGTCAACGAAACTGCGTGGATTTTTTGCCTTCAGCAAGACAGCGTGGATTTCATTTCAACTGGAGTACGTGGCAGCCATGCCACCGATCTCTCTCTCGCGTGCCCAGTAACTTGCACACGACTCATGCACTAATGCCATGTGTCCAACAGTTACGGGCCACGTCCAGTAACTACTCACTAACCCTGCGTGTATTTAGAGTCTGCGTGACTTTTCAAATGCACTAGTGGTGAGGTAGTTATCTTTTCAGTTACTGTTTTGACTCTATAAATAGAGTTCTTTTTTTATTCATTGTACAGATACATTGATATCTACTGTCAAAATTTTGAGAGCTTTTCTTCTTCGCATAGTCCAAGGGATAAAGCGATCGTCTTCTAGATCGGATTCCTACAGTTGTAATTTTCCCAGATACACGACAAATAAAGAGAATTTCTTTATGGAAAAACAAATTGGCGACTCTGCTGGGGAAAACCATCTCCTCTTCTGAGATGGTAACAACTCAATGCGACACTTCGTCTATCGGCTCGACGAAGAAGGTGATGACGATCAAATTCGATCAACTCGCCTATGAAGAAATGCAGCGGGCTAAGGGTGGCAAGCCCATTCCAGCCTCCATTATCACTGCCAAGTCAAAGGGACACTCTGTCTATGTCCCTAAGAATCAGTTGGCAGTCAATGGTGAAGTCTCTGCCACAGTGTCTACTCCTAACACTGGCAAGAACTCCACTGCAAGCACGCACACTCTTGTGCGCTCGAAGATGACAGTAACTAAAAGTCACGTTGACAGTACTGGCTCCTTAGTCGAATCTGTTCCAGCGTGCAAATTCAATTCTAAAAGTCACGCTGACAGTACTGGCTCTTTAGCCGAATCTGTTCCAGCGTGCAAATTCAATTCTAAAAGTCACGCTGACAGTACTGGCTCTTTAGCCGAATCTGTTCCAGTGTGCAAATTCAATTCTAAAAGTCACGCTGACAGTACTGGCTCTTTAGCCAAATCTGTTCCAGTGTGCAAATTCAACTCTAAAAGTCACGCTGATAGTACTGGCTCCTTAGCCAAATCTATTCCAGTGTGCAATCCCACATTCAAAAGTCACGCTGACAGTATTGGCTCCTTAGCCAAATCTGTTCCAGCGTGTAATTCTAAAATCAAAAGTCACGCTAACAGCTCTGGTTCTTTAACCAAGTCTGTTTCAGCGTGTATTTCATCAGAGAAGAATAACTCCTTAGTTATCTCTTCTTCTTCACCGAGTTCTACTAGAACTGGGGGTGATTTTCCACACAAAGTCCCTTCGAAAAGGAACAACTCTTTAGTTGTTTCTTCTGCTCCTGTAGTTTTTACTCCAGGAACAGCTTTGACTGATACTTTTGTTAGTCAAAGGAAAGGAGATGGTCTTTTGACTACTCTTCCTTCTGGACATTCTATGTCTCAACATCTGAATGAGTCTAAGAAGAAACATTCCTTAATGTCTTCTTCTTTGATTTCTTCAAATTGGGCACAGAATCTGTCCATTAAAGAGGGTCTGTTACCAACTCCTAATCAATGGAGTGGTTTAACTCTTCCTTCTCTGCAAATATCCAGATCAATGGAAGGAAAACTCCATGTTTCCAAAATTAATATGTTACCTTCCACTGATTTAAGAACAAAACTCAGCACTTCTGATGTTAAGAAACCATACCAATTGGATATGAAGATAAAAGATCCAGATGCAGAGTATGCAAGAAATTATGTGGCTCACATTAATCACTCTTTGTATAATCAAGAGCTATCAAGACCCAAGAACAGGAAGTATATTCCTCAATCTTCACAAACAGATTTACGGGAATATCTTCAACAGAAGAGAAGGAGTAATTCTATATCAAAGGAACATGCTGAATGTGACTTCTATCCAAGAGTCATAATTCAGTGCAGATGTGAATCAACAGTTCAAGACCATGGTGATCATGCTGAATGTGACTTCCAGCCAAGAGTCACAATGCAATGCAGATGTCAAAATAAACGACAGTCTGTCTTTAATAGGATTCAGTATGAACCTATGCCTGATGAAGATGAGCCTTTGTTTGCCTCTGTCAACATGACTTCTCGGGACACCGGGGGTAGAGTTAATAGTCCAGATGGAGTATATAAAAACACCAGAGCAAGAGTCCTGGCTTCTAGTCAAAGAAATTTGATCCCTGAAATTGACTCTGAATTTCTTGGAGAATCTAACTTCCCACCTCTTCCTACTGGGAGTAATTCTCCTATAGTTGACTTTGATACACGAAGCAATGATTCAGAGCATACAACATCTACTAGTTCATCAATAATCCCTCATACAGTCACGACTTACATGGTTGATGGGAATACTGATGAACCCTCTTCTTCCCTGACTCCTCAAGATCAAAGAATTGCTTCTTTGGAACAGCAAATGAAGTCTATGACTGACACAATAAAGTCAATGTATGAACTCATGACAGCTCAGTTGCAAAATCGACAGACTGTATCAGATGCCATACCAGTTGATACTGATATAAGTCCAATACAAGTTCCTCCAGCAGTACAATCCAATACTCCTGGACCTGCTCAACCAAATCCTAGTCTCTCTGGAGCTGGGGGTAGTGCTTACAATGCTGTTCCTCCTCCTAACTATTCTCTACAAGCCACAACTCCACAATCTTCGGGAGTTGTTGTCACGCCCCGCTCCCGTAGGAGCGATCGTCCTCGCTAAGGCGTGATGCCGCACGAGCCTAGATTGCGCTCGTGCAAGGCGGGTTCCATAACGGCCGATTACAACGGCTGCGACGGGGTCGTCGCACAGAAGTCCCGTGCAGAGACATTGATTTATAGCAGCGGAATTAAAGAAGAACACATGAACACAAGTCATTCAAAAGAATCTCTTTTATTGATATTGAATACAAGATTACATCTGGGGACGCAAGGCCAAATTACAATGTCTCTCGTGCTCACTTTTCTCACATTTACAAGTCACTCTGCTCTCTCTCATCTCTCGATACAATACTTGAATCCAGCGGAAGCTTCGGAAGGCGATGTCCATACATTATGTCCTGTATAAGTCTTCAATCCACGCGGCCGCACGCTTCGAATCGCCAAGGAACTCCGTGCCTCGACGCATCCAAGCGAGCTCCGCGCCACGAGCTTCTACCTGTGCCTGCACATGAAACACTGTGTGGGTGTCAGTACCACTGTACTGGTGGAGTGAGCTCCTCGCCCACCCATACAAAACCTACACGTTTTATTTACTTTGTGCAACAAAACCCCTTTTCGATTGTCTTTCTATTCTTGTCTTAGGATCAGTTTTAGGACCGGCACCTTAGCGCAACTTGTGTATCAGAACCATCCCGTGCTTGCAATGTCAACGTTAACTCATACTTGTCACTAGACCACCCTTGTGCCAACAACGTTAACCTATCAAGTCGTGTTCGCCTTACGGCCATAATCAGAGACGCAACTACACGAAGGACTCCATTTCCTTGCCTCTAGACCTTTCTCGTGCTTGCATTGTCGACGCACCGACTTATACTTATCTTTCGTACCAAACTCTGGGACGTAACGACTCAGTCGTGCCATAACTCGATTCGTGCTTCAATATCTTCGAGGCAGCGCCTCCTCGCTAAGTCTCGCTTACACTTATGTTGTGACAACGCGGCCGTGCCTCATATTTCGAGGCCGAGCCCAACAACTCAACGTAACTTCACACAACTAGCCCTACGGCCCTTCTCGACTTAACTCGCGACAGTTCAAGCCTAACTCATGCAACTCTATGCCAACAACTTAACACTCGACGCCACATCTCGTGTCGAAGCACGTCGCCTTCGCTGTAGCCAAATCTTAGGCTCCGACATTGTGTCTTTTTAACTCATACATATTCAACTCAATCCAAAGGCACCTACGCGGATTGCCGCCCGTGCCGACACATCTATATGAATGGTCACTAGCCTATCCAGCCATATTGGACATAAAACTTACCATGTCAGTTGTTAATAATTTATATTAAGTGTTTGTTATGGGATTGGCCTAACCAGCCGCCTTGGACGTAGCCTGGCAGTACGGGACCCTTTCAACGCAGGTAGCGAGCCCCGATGAAAGTCCCCGTCTTACCGATCGCCTTACCAGCGTTGCCTATTACCCAACTCGGCTACAACCAGTTTCTTCCTAGGTCGAGACGGTCCCGTGGCCCCGGAATTCCGCTCGAAGAAACCACTCCTTGTCGACAAGTTGTCCAAGTTCATAAAGGTTTACATGGTGTATTTTAAGATACCGTTGGGGGCTTTGTTATGTGATCAATTCATTTACTTGGTTATTTTACTCTTTCCACTCTTTGTACTTCCTGTGCAGAGCCCCTAACCAGGGTTGCCTTGGCGACTAACCATCGCTTAGACTCAACATTCCTTGAGCTCAGGGAACGGCTACTGCATAGCCTTCCAACTTGACTTGAACATAACCTGTTTCCTTAAGTATCGATCGACCGTGGCTAACTTTCCACTGAACCGACCGTGGCTCGTGCTTCTAAACCGACTCGTGTTCTACGTAACGTTGTCGCCAAAGTCTTACTTTATATGACGGGCCTTGGGGTCGTGGGACTATTTATCTTGACAACCGCAGAATGAGCGGGACAGCACGTAGAACAACTTAGGTCGACCGGCATTACTTTGCCTAACTCACTCAAGCCTACAACTTAACCCAAGGGACGAGCAAAGGCTATGCCAAGCCTTGCGGGACAGGACCGAGCATGCTTTAGCAAGCATTTGTGCGGGCGACGCCTATGACTTAGGCTAACTCTCAGCTTTTGCACCGAAGATCAACTTTCCTTCTCCCAAGCCACGGGACGAAGGACCGAGTGTCATTTTTAAAGCATGCCGTGTACCAACTCTAAGCCGACAGTGGGACGTTTTCCATGTTCTAACTCGATTCAAACCGTCGGGATTATTCCCTTAGCTATGTGGATGCGTAGCTTTTATTTATCAAGCCTAACATGTGCAAGTTGAAAACACGATTTATTATGTGAAGGCAAAGATGAGGAGAGTTCACCGAAACTACCCCACCTGAGCGATGTCTCCGAGCAAGCCGTTTGCAAGGCTAAGGCCGAACGCCGTCGGCGTTTCGATTCCTCCGATTGACTTTGCGGGACGGGACACTACATCATACACCACTCAGAACAAGTCTCGTCCTCGAGACTTTCCTGAAGGCAAGCTATCCTACCATTTCTATGGCCAAGACTTAATCGTACACGTTTCGCCTACGCGTTCCTTCGATTCCGAGCCACGCTCGCACTAATATCAATCTTTCCTTTAACACGAATTCAAGATCTCGACACACTCCCATCTTTCAAGCCTTGCTTGAACTCGTCGCATCACTTGGCTGGATCGTGCACGCATTCCAAGCGTCCCCAAAATACATGCATTCAGCCAAGCCGCATGATAGAAAATTTGTCATTCTCACCCGAGTCGCATCGTGCACATACCCAGGCGTCCCTGAAATATATGCATGTCAGCCAAGTCTCGTGAGCAGGGTTTCCTATATTCGTGATTTCCATGCATTCCAATCCTCAAGATCAATCTTTTCGATTAGCTAACACTTGCAACAGGGCGTCTCGCCTAACCGCTAGGCTATTTCTTTTCGAGGCTAAGTCAATGTCAGGATTGGAATCATAGTTCCCTAACAATAATGCCAACACTGACCCCAATCCTAGGGTCAAACCAAAGTCGATAGTACGGGATTTTCTACCCCAGCTCGCGTCACTCAGATTTCTAAACATCAAGCACGATCACCTAATTCGCATTACGGCACGCGTTGTGTATATTCAAATCCCTTCAATTCACCAATTCTAACCAATTCATGTATTCGATCATGAGGTCGTCTCGCTCGACAATACGTTGCGCCCCAATCTCACGCGAGTCTGATAATCCGCAGTGGTTTATGAATCACCATGCAACGCTCCCGCAGAATAATCATTCTCATCGGGGCGTAACTCTTGTTTGAGTTTAGACTCATTCATTCTCGATATGCGGATTGGACCTACTCAATCCTCAAGTTCAATCGACAAGCACACCAATTCAATCTCGAGTCTATCTTCGCGTCAAACCACAAGTCGAAGCACAAATTGTCGCACCGTACAAGTTCGACCACTCCCGCTGTATGAGTCACCATACCAGTGCTCACGCAGAGTGATCGCCCTAATCGGTGTGACGCATGTGCGAGGCTGGAGTAGCGCTCGCATAAGACAAGAACGTCAATGTTGTGGTTATCGACAAAGCAAATCCAAACATTCTAGTTTTCATCCAAGCTAAGTTCGATCGTCATTCATTCAACTTAGAAAATCCTCGAGCCAAGTCTATCTTTTCCTCGATAAATTTCAACATCACGAGTATAGCATCCATCGGACAATGATATTTTGCACGATCGTTATTCACCGATTTGGAGTACCTCCGAGTTATTGCATATCGATCTTTGATACGCCTCAATACCATTGACGATATGCGTAACCTGACGATCTTCCTTGCAACCAATTTCGAGTTGTACATTGATGCTGTCATCCGAACTGGATATTCCTCAATTTTTTCGATACTCAAGATCAAGTTCAATCGCTTTTCTTCAAGCTCGTTTCAAGATCGTTATTCAAAACTCAAGTCACATTTCAGTTGCATCAATCCGATATCGCACGCGCGATCCTCTAAGTTTCCTCGATCAAGACCATTCAATTTCATTCATCGTTCAGAATGTTTTCTAACTCACGTTGCTCATTCACAAGTTGTCCGAACGAGATGCTCGTTCGGGACATTCGAAGTCACGACCAACTAGGCGTGACGCGTTCTAAAGCTTTGCGCGATCGCATCGCCTCGCCGACATACTCGTAATCCTCAATATTCACTCGAACAATTTCCAAGTCAAACCATACACCACTCGGATTCGAGCCATGCAATCTAGTCCTCAATCACGTTCGCATCGTACGCTAAGACATCCTTCAGATTCGTTCGACGAATCACTAGCGTAGTCGCTCGCGTCGTATCGACGCGCTAAGTCATTCGCACTATTTCTTCAAAATCCAAATCAATCTTTTGTGTACGCCTAAGCGTTAGTTCGATAGCGTTTCTATCGTTAGACACTCTAAGTGTATCTCCGTTCCCGACCGAGCAATACTTGTTATCGCTCGCGATTCGTTTGCACCAAGGGTCGAGGTGCGCGACGCAAAACACAACTTAGCCAAAAGGCCGTGTGCATAGCCATCCTGTGCGGACTATATTCCGAGTTTGCACGCTCAATTGCTAGGGTCGACGTTGGACTAATTAGGCATGCACGCGACTTGCTAAGGTCAACGTAGGACTATTCGGGCACACGTGCGACTTTGCTAACATTTGCACATATCTTCTATCGAGTCAAGTTTGCAACGTTCGGCACAAAGGCCCTATCGACGCATTTTGGCCACGGCCTACTAATGCATTAGATTGAACGCTTGTACGAGCTTTCAAAAATATTTAGACTTATTGTATGGACATGCCGAGGGACATCTGAGAGAGAGCGCACCAACGATAACAACTTGCGGAAGCAACAGAGTTTTGCGGAAACATCGAAGTTAAAGAATTCAGTCGACGGTCCAAGGACGTAAAGCCGTGCTCTGATACCACTATGTCACGCCCCGCTCCCGTAGGAGCGATCGTCCTCGCTAAGGCATGATGCCGCACGAGCCTAGATTGCGCTCGTGCAAGGCGGGTTCCATAACGGCCGATTACAACGGCTGCGACGGGGTCGTCGCACAGAAGTCCCGTGCAGAGACATTGATTTATAGCAGCAGAATTAAAAAAGAACACATGAACACAAGTCATTCAAAAGAATCTCTTTTATTGATATTGAATACAAGATTACATCTGGGGGCGCAAGGCCAAATTATAATGTCTCTCGTGCTCACTTTTCTCACATTTACAAGTCACTCTGCTCTCTTTCATCTCTCGATACAATACTTGAATCCAGCGGAAGCTTCGGAAGGCGATGTCCATACATTATGTCATGTATAAGTCTTCAATCCACGCGACCGCACGCTTCGAATCGCCAAGGAACTCCGTGCCTCGACGCATCCAAGCGAGCTCCACGCCACGAGCTTCTACCTGTGCCTGCACATGAAACACTGTGTGGGTGTCAGTACCACTGTACTGGTGGAGTGAGCTCCTCGCCCACCCATACAAAACCTACACGTTTCATTTACTTTGTGCAACAAAACCCCTTTTCGATTGTCTTTCTATTCTTGTCTTAGGATCAGTTTTAGGACCGGCGCCTTAGCGCAACTTGTGTATCAGAACCATCCCGTGCTTGCAATGTCAACGTTAACTCATACTTGTCACTAGACCACCCTTGTGCCAACAACGTTAACCTATCAAGTCGTGTTCGCCTTACGGCCATAATCAGAGACGCAACTACACGAAGGACTCCATTTTCTTGCCTCTAGACCTTTCTCGTGCTTGCATTGTCGACGCACCGACTTATACTTATCTTTCGTACCAAACTCTGGGACGTAACGACTCAGTCGTGCCATAACTCGATTCGTGCTTCAATATCTTCGAGGCAGCGCCTCCTCGCTAAGTCTCGCTTACACTTGTGTTGTGACAACGCGGCCGTGCCTCATATTTCGAGGCCGAGCCCAACAACTCAACGTAACTTCACACAACTAGCCCTACGGCCCTTCTCGACTTAACTCGCGACAGTTCAAGCCTAACTCATGCAACTCTATGCCAACAACTTAACACTCGATGCCACATCTCGTGCCGAAGCACGTCGCCTTCGCTGTAGCCAAATCTTAGGCTCCGACATTGTGTCTTTTTAACTCATACATATTCAACTCAATCCAAAGGCACCTACGCGGATTGCCGCCCGTGCCGACACATCTATATGAATGGTCACTAGCCTATCCAGCCATATTGGACATAAAACTTACCATGTCAGTTGTTAATAATTTATATCAAGTGTTTGTTATGGGATTGGCCTAACCAGCCGCCTTGGACGTAGCCTGGCAGTACGGGACCCTTTCAACGCAGGTAACGAGCCCCGATGAAAGTCCCCGTCTTACCGATCGCCTTACCAGCGTTGCCTATTACCCAGCTCGGCTACAACCAGTTTCTTCCTAGGCCGAGACGGTCCCGTGGCCCCGGAATTTCGCTCGAAGAAACCACTCCTTGTCGACAAGTTGTCCAAGTTCATAAAGGTTTACATGGTGTATTTTAAGATACCGTTGGGGCTTTGTTATATGATCAATTCATTTACTTGGTTATTTTACTCTTTCCACTCTTTTAGACTCAACATTCTTTGAACTCAGGGAACGGCTACTGCATAGCCTTCCAACTTGACTTGAACATAACGTGTTTCCTTAAGTATCGATCGACCGTGGCTAACTTTCCACTGAACCGACCGTGGCTCGTGCTTCTAAACCGACTCGTGTTCTACGTAACGTTGTCGCCAAAGTCTTACTTTATATGACGGGCCTTGGGGTCGTGGGACTATTTATCTTGACAACCGCAGAATGAGCGGGACAGCACGTAGAACAACTTAGGTCGACCGGCATTACTTTGCCTAACTCACTCAAGCCTACAACTTAACCCAAGGGACGAGCAAAGGCTATGCCAAGCCTTGCGGGACAGGACCGAGCATGCTTTAGCAAGCATTTGTGCGGGCGACGCCTATGACTTAGGCTAACTCTCAGCTTTTGCACCGAAGACCAACTTTCCTTCTCCCAAGCCACGGGACGAAGGACCGAGTGTCATTTTTAAAGCATGCCGTGTACCAACTCTAAGCCGACAGTAGGACGTTTTCCATGTTCTAACTCGATTCAAACCGTCGGGATTATTTTCTTAGCTATGTGGATGCGTAGCTTTTATTTATCAAGCCTAACTTGTGCAAGTTGAAAACACGATTTATTATGTGAAGGCAAAGATGAGGAGAGTTCACCGAAACTACCCCACCTGAGCGATGTCTCCGAGCAAGCCGTTTGCAAGGCTAAGGCCGAACGCCGTCGGCGTTTCGATTCCTCCGATTGACTTTGCGGGACGGGACACTACAGTTGTCTATGAAGAATTGAAAAATCTCAAAACTCAATTCGAGGCATTCAAACAGAAGGATGGTTTACAAAGGTTAGGCATCAAGCAGCCTTATCCGATAGAATGGAAGCAAGTATCATATCCTCCTAAATACAAGCCTCCTACTATCTCATTCTATGATGGAACCACTTCTCCAAGTCAGTTTATCAATCACTTTGAAGTGATGACTGATCAACTACAACCAAGTGATGCCCTCCTTGCTCGGGTATTTATTGGATGTCTCAAGGGAACGGCTTATGAATGGTATAGAAGTCTCCCAGATGGGAGTATTACCTCATTTGCTGGTTTCAAACAGATGTTTCTTGAAAGGTTCTATGAAGGGCTTAATGACATGACTATGTCTGCTCTTATTAGAATCAAGCAGAAAAATAATGAATCTACAGAGGAATACATTGAACGGTTTCGAAGAGAAGCTCTGAAGATGCCTCTTGGAACTCCTGATGCTGTCACCATTGACACGTGCAAATCAAACTTGTTGCCAATCATCAGTATGTGGACAGGGTCCACTCAATTTTAAGATTGGCCTTCCTTCATAGTCAGTGCTAAAGCTGCAAAAATTAGTGCTGAAACCTTCAAAGGTTTAGGAGTGCAGATGACTCCTAAAGAAACAGGACAAGGGGCTAACAATAAAAATAATGCTCGCAAAGGAAAAGAAACTCTGGAAGTTAATCTTCAGAGCAAAGATGCATCGAATGTTCAAACTCCTGCCTCTACAACTCAACAATCAAGAACACCTCGCCCCAGAGAAGAATATTCTTTTGATGACGACGATGTCCTTGGTATCTTTGAATGTCTGCTGAAAGGTAATAAAATACAATTACCAGAGATCAAGAAACCTGATGAAGCTGGTAAGACAGATCATCCTAAATACTGTCCATATCACAGAATGCTGGATCATACAATTCGTACATGTTATGTATTGAAAGGAAAGATCCAAGAAATGATTAAATCTGGAGCTATCTCTCTTACTCCAAAAGAGAAGACCGTCACCTCCAACGTCGTCTCTATGCAATTTGGAAATTTCCCTCCTCAACTCCTTGAAAGTGGGATTATTCCTATTCCCAAGGCAACTCTTGACATAGTGAATCTTCCTCCTCTACAGTCTGAAGGATTAGTGCCAATCACTTTGGAAACAGGAGAAATCATGTGGATCCATCCTGATCTAGTGGCAGATTTTGAATCGCCTTCTCCTCAAAAGATTTTTTCTCAAAAATCCAAGAAGGTTGGAAAGATCAAGTCATGTCATATGACTTCTCTTGGATCTACCTCTGACACAGAGCCAAAAGACAAAGAAGAAGCACTTGTTAGTGCTACTCGAACGGGGAAACCTTACCTAAAGGATTATTCTAAAAATCCTGAAGATCCTACTGATATCCCTTCAGATGCTAAAGATGCTCCTCCCGAGGAAGAACCATCTACTGAACCTGTTCCTCCCAAGCCTACGGCTCTGGAGAAAGGCAAACAACAGGCTCGGTTTGATAAGCCAATCAAGAAGTCTTCTCCTCTTGGACTTCAGAAGCCTTACAACTTCGACATTTTGGCTCAGCTTGCTAATACTCCCGCTAGAATGTCCCTTTTTGAACTTCTACGTCTTTCCAAAGAGACTCGGGAGACGTTAAGTGAAGCACTTCTACAAGCTGACTCTTGTCTTGCACAATTGAAGAAGCCGGATGCGGAACCTGCCACTTGCTTACATTGCAACAGTGTACTGGAGATTATCCCAAATATCACCTTTACACAAGACGACATGTTACTGGAGGATAATCGACATGATCGACCTCTCTACTACACTGGTTATATTGATACGATGAAGATAGATCGTATTCTCATTGACCCAGGGTCTGCTATAAGCATAATGCCAAAGAGTTTGTTGGATGAACTAAAAATCCCTCTTCACAAACTCTCCAAGACGGTTACTACTATCTTAGGATTCAATCAAAGCCGAAG
This sequence comes from Iris pallida, assembly GCA_029216955.1. Classification (NCBI taxonomy): domain Eukaryota; kingdom Viridiplantae; phylum Streptophyta; class Magnoliopsida; order Asparagales; family Iridaceae; genus Iris; species Iris pallida. Next base: position 7,106,107 of record JANAVB010029617.1, on the reverse strand, counting down.
TGAGCCTTTGGGAAAGATTCATCTGAAACTTCAGATAGGTGATTTCAGATCTAAAGTCACTTTCTATGTGATCGAGATCGCGGGATCCTATAATCTTCTTCTGGGGAGGCCCTTTCTTCATGAAAATAATGTGGTGCCCTCTACTCTTCATCAATGTTTTAAGTACATTGATAGCAATGGAAGAGTACAAAAAGAAGTTGCTGATATAAATCCCTTCCATGGGGTTGAAGCTTATTTCAATGATTCCCGAATGTATAAAGAAGAATATACAAGGATCATACAAGCTATGGAGAAAGAAGATGCACAAAGTGAGACTTTAATAATCCCTGTTAAATGTCGAACTACTCAGCAACAATCTCCTAAATCCTCTGGAGAAGATTCTTTTATCATTCCAGTGAGTGGACGGATCTCTCCGTTACCTCAGTCATCTACTCAGAATACACTGATCATTCCTGTCAGTGGACGTACTACAGTTCCTGTACCTTCACAAGATACTCTGCTAATTCCAGTTGGAGGGCGGACTACTCTTTCTACTCAAACTTCAAGGGAGCTCACCTCTTCTGAGCCATTTGTTATCGATCTTAATCAAAACAAAGCTTCTTCTTCTTCTTCCCCTTTAGTCATTGACTTGGCTAAAATCTCTAAGGCTCAGCCTTCTCCCAATGTAAATATTGCTGCTTTTACATTTAATGAAAAGTCTCCACCTTTGCAGTACGTTGATGTGTGTAATTATGTTCATAGTTATTTACATCTGTTAGATGACTTGAACACAATAACCATAGGAGTTGTACAGACTGTTCATACAGATGTATCTCTAGAACCTGTACAATCTTCATACTTTCTAGTTCCTAGCAGAAAGCCAGGAGACATTCCAATATTCTTCTACAAAGGGCCTCAAAATCCTTCTGATCTTGAAGACGATGACAAAAATGATGATACTGGAAGATTACAACTACGTCGTTATAGTCAGCAATCTAGAGACATCATCAAAAATATGGGCTATGGAAAAGGAAGAAAAATGCCTATCCGGATTCCTCCTTTGAAATATGGAAGGACGAAATGCGGATTGGGTTATACTGCTCCTACTCCTTTCATCAACATTATCCATGAAGATCTTGAGTCTGACGAAGATAAGAGATCTGATTCTTCTAGTACCACTTCTTGGGATTCCGATACGAGTATCGGTGACTTCTATTGCAACCTTCTGTCTTCTAACATGGTTTCCATTGACCATTCTGAAGAAAGTGATGAAGACGAAGAAGAGTTTGAAATCTCACCTGAATCAGAACAGTGGGCCCAAAGATTAGATAATCAATGGGAGTTCCGTTTCGAGCAAAAAGAACCTCCGACTGAAGATAAACTTGTTCAAATAGATGTTGGTGAAGAGGGGTCTCCCAAACCAATATTCATCAGTGAAAGTCTTTCAGAAACTGATAAGAAAGACATGATCAAACTCATTCGTGATTACATCGATGTCTTTGCTTGGAGTTATGAAGATATGCCAGGGCTTGATCCTCAAATTGCAACTCACAAGCTCAACATCTTGCCGAATGCTAAACCGGTCAAACAACAACAGCGACGATTTCGTCCGGACATCATGGATGCAATTGAAGCTGAAGTCAATAAACTCATTACATCTGGGTTTATTAGAGAGGAACAATATCCCGATTGGGTGGCTAATATTGTTCCTGTTCTTAAAAAGACTGGCAAGATCAGAGTATGCATAGACTTTCGCGATCTCAATGCGGCATGTCCTAAAGACGAATTTCCTCTACCAATCACTGATGTCATGGTTGATAATACCTGTGGATTTGAACGAATGTCATTCATGGACGGGTATTCTGGGTATAATCAGATCAAAATGTTCCCAGAAGACGAGAAGCACACTTCTTTCAGAACGCCGGTTGATACATACTGCTATACAGTTATGCCATTCGGTCAAGAATGCAGGAGCAACTTATCAACGAGCTATGAGTACTATATTCCGTGAACATTTGCGGAAAACAGTCGAATGCTATGTTGATGATATTGCAGTCAAAAGTCGACAAAAGGAGGATCATATCCAAGATTTGAAGACTATATTTGATCTAATGCGTAAGCATCAATTAAAGATGAACCCTACTAAGTCCTTCTTAGGCGTCTCTAGTGGTAAATTTCTCGGCTTCGTCATTACCTCTAAAGGTATACACGTGGATCCCGAGAAGATCAAAGCCATCCAAGAGATGCGTCCTCCACGCACCTTAAAAGAGCTACGAGGATTTTAAGGAAGAATTGCTTATATCAGGAGATTTATCTCTAATTTATCAGGACGCTGCAGACCATTCAACAAACTTATGAAGAAAGGTGTCTCTTTTGTCTGGAATGATGAATGTCAGAAAGCATTCGATGATATAAAACAATATCTGATGAGCCCTCCAGTATTGGTACCTCCCGTCTCAGGAATACCGTTCCTCCTCTATACTCGAGCAATGAGTCATTCATTGGGTGCATTACTCGCTCAAAAGAATCAAAATGGCCATGAACATGCCATTTATTATCTCAGCCGCACTATGACCGGAGCTGAACCTCGATATTCACCAGTTGAAAAAGAATGTCTAGCCTTGATGTTTGCTGTCCAAAAGACACGTCATTATATCATTGGCCAGACTATTCATGTCATCTCCAGGATCAATCCTATACGGATCATGATGAAGAAACCCAGTGTTTTGAATTCTCGATTGGCTAACTGGGGAATCCTACTTGCTCAGTATGATATGCACTATATTCCTCAGAAATCAGTCAAGGGACAAGCTTTAGCTAATTTTCTGGCTGCTCACTCAATTCCAAAAAATTCAAAACTCTATGATGAAATCCCAGATGAAGTCCTAGATTCAAATCAAATTGCTGAAGAAGATCCTACTTGGCGTCTATTCTTTGATGGAGCGTCAAGAATTGGTCCTAATGGCGATATTATTGCTGGAGTTGGAATTGTTCTTGTATCGCCAAAAGATCTTGCCATCCAAAGAGCTTATTCTCTCGATCAGCCGTGTTCAAACAATGTAGCTGAGTACAACGCATTGCTTATTGGTCTTCAACTCGCTAAACATCTGAATATTCAACATTTGGAGGCGTATGGAGACTCTAAACTTATTGTCAATCAGATCAGGGGTACTTATGAAGTTCGTCATCAAGATCTGGTTCCTTATCATAGAGTGGCCATATCTATGGCCTCATCATTTAAGGAATTCTTTATTGAACATGTTAGGCGAGCATGTAACACAGAAGCTGATGCCCTTGCTAATCTTGCAGCGGTGCTGGCTATCCCAATCAAACGGCAACAAATGATTGTTGTTCGTAATCGAGAATTATTTTATCTTGAAAATAACCTGACTCTAGGACTTCCAGTTGACATTGAAGAATCAACATCTCATGACGTCAACACAACAAGAGGATTTGGATTTAGTCGTAAATCGATATCATCTTCATCCGATTCCAGCATGGAATTCATCTTCAGTAACTCGACTGAGAATCAGAATACGGATAAAGATTGGAGACTTCCTTTCTTAGATCTTGTATTGTATGATATTCTTCTGGATGATCCGAGTGAGGCAGCATCTATCAGACGACGATCACTCATATTCTATTACAATCATACAACAAAGACCTTATATCGTCGAGCTTATGATGGTTTACTCCTTCGGTGCATTGCCGGTGATGAAGCCCAACAAGTTATTCGTGAAGCACATGATGGAATTTGTGGAGCGCATCAACCTGGGCCAAAACTTCAAGACCGTATTCGACGGATGGGATATTATTGGCCAACTATGGTATCAGATACCATTGAATATGCAAGGAAATGCAAAGCTTGCCAAATCCATGCGGATTTTATACATCAACCTTCGGAATTTCTACATCCGACGGCAGCATCATGGCCCTACGAAGCTTGGGGCATGGACATTGTCGGCCCGATCAATCCTCCATCATCTAAAGGTCATCGGTTCATTCTCGCAATAACCGATTACTTCTCCAAATGGGCCGAAGCTATTCCTTTATCTGAAGTTAAGACGTCTAATGTCACGCCCCGCTCCCGTAGGAGCGATCGTCCTCGCTAAGGCGTGATGCCGCACGAGCTTAGATTGCGCTCGTGCAAGGCAATTCCATAACGGCCGATTACATCGGTGGCGACGGGGTCGTCGCCCAGAAGTCCCAAGCAGAAACATTGAATACATTGCAGCAGAATTTAAAGAAGAACATATGAACACAAGTCATTCAAAAGAATCTCTTTATTAATATTGAATACAAGATTACATTTGTGGGCGCAAGGCCAAATTATAATGTCTCTCGTGCTCACTTTTCTCTCATTTACAAGTCACTCTGCTCTCTCTCATCTCTCGATACAATACTTGAATCCAGCGGAAGCTTCGGAAGGCGATGTCCATACATTATGTCCTGTATAAGTCTTCAATCACCGCGACCGCAAGCTTCGAATCGCCAAGGAACTCCGTGCCTCGACGCATCCAAGCGAGCTCCGCGCCACGAGCTTCTACCTGTGCCTGCACATGAAACACTGTGTGGGTGTCAGTACCACTGTACTGGTGGAGTGAGCTCCTCGTCCACCCATACAAAACCTACACGTTTTATTTACTTTGTGCAGCATAAACCCTTTTTCTATTGTCTTTCTATTCTTGCCTTAGGATCAGTTTTAGGACCGGCGCCTTAGCGCAACTTGTGTATCGGAACCATCCCGTGCTTGCAATGTCAACGTTAACTCATACTTTGTCACTAGACCACTCCTCGTGCCAACAACGTTAACCTATCAAGTCGTGTTTGCCTTACGGCCAAAATCAGAGACGCAACTATACGAAAGACTCCATTTCCTTTCCTCTAGACCTTTCTCGTGCTTGCACTGTCGACGCACTGACTTATACTTATCTTTTGTGCCAAACTCTGGGACATAACGACTCGGTCGTGCCATAACTCGATCCGTGCTTCAATATCTCCGAGGCAGTGCCTCCTTGCTTAATCTCGCCTACACTTGTATTATGACCACGCGGTCGTGCCTCATATTTCGAGGCCGTACCCAATAACTCAAGTAACTTCACACAACTTGCCCTACGGCCCTTTTTTGACTTAACTCGCAATAGCTCACGCCTAACTCATGCAACTCTATGCCATCAACTTAACACTCGACGCCACATCTAGTGCCGAAGCACGCCGCCTTCTCGCTGTAGCCAAATCTTAGGCCCAGACATTGTGTTCACTAACTTCATACACTTTTTAACTCAACTCAATCCAAAGGCACGCACGCGGATTGCCGCCCGTGCCGACACATCTATATGAAAGGTCACTGGCATTAACTAGCCATCTTGGACATAGCCTGGCAATACGGGACCCTTGCAACGCAAGTAGCTAGCCCCGATGCAAGTCCCCGTCTTACCGATCGCCTTACCAGCGTTGCCTATTACCCAGCTCGGCTATAACCTGTTTCTTCTTAGGCCGAGTCGGTGCCCATGGCCCAGGGCTGCCGCTCGAAGAAACCATCGCCCTTGTCGACAAGTTGTCCATGACCACGCGCCTACGCTAACTTCTAGACTTAACGTAATGCATGGTCTCATTATTATCACAGTTCCTTTGCTTTACTCTTTCCACTTTTCATACTTCATTCGCAGAGCCCAAACCAGGGTTGCCTCGGCGACTGAACCACAGTCCCGACATATTTTCTCTCGGCGACTAACCATCGCTTAGACTAAACATTCTTTGAACTCAGGGAACGGCTACTACATAGCCTTCCAACTTAACTTGAACATAACGTGTTTCCATAAGTACCGACCGACCATGGCTAACTCTCATACTGAACCAACCGTGGCTCGTGCCTTAAACCGACTCGTGTTCTACGCAACGCTATCGCCCAAGTCATACTTCCTATGACGGGCCTTGGGGTCGTGGGACTATTTATCTTGACAACCGCAGAATGAGCGGGACAGCACGTAGAATAACTTAGGTCGACCGGCATAACTATGCCTAACTCACTCAAGCCTACAACTTAACCCAAGGGACGAGCAAAGGCTATGCCAAGCCTTGCGGGACAGGATCGTGCATGCTTTAGCAAGCATTTGTACGGGCGACGCCTATGACTTAGGCTAACTCTCAGCTTTTGCACCGAAAACCAACTTTCCTTCTCCCAAGCCACGGGACGAAGGACCGAATGTCATTTTCAAAGCACACCGTGCACCAACTCTAAGCCGACCGTGGGACGTTTTCCATGTTCTAACTCATTTTGACCCGACGGGATTATTCCCTTAGCTATGTGGATGCGTAGCTTTTATTTATTAAGCCTAACTTGTGCAAGTTGAAAACACGATTTATTATGTGAAGGCAAAGATGAGGAGAGTTCACCGAAACTACCCCACCTGAGCGATGTCTCCGAGCAAGCCGTTACAAGGCTAAGGCCGAACGCCGTTGGCGTTTCGATTCCTCCGATTGACTTTGTGGGACGGGGCACTACATCATACACCACTCAGAACAAGTCTCGTCCTCGAGACTTTCCTGACGGCCAGCTATCCTACCATTTCTATGGCCAAGACTTAATCGTACACATTCCGCCTACGCGTTCCTTCGATTCCGAGCCACGCTCGTACTATTATCAATCTTTTCTTTAACACGATCTCAAGATCTCGACACACTCCCATCTTTCAAGCCTTGCTTGAACTCGTCGTATCACTTGGCTGGATCATGCACGCATTCCAAGCGTCCCCAAAATACATGCATTCAGCCAAGCCGCATGATAGAGAATTGTCATTCTCACTCGAGTCGCATCGTGTACATACCCAGGCGTCCCTGAAATATATGCATGTCAGCCGAGTCTCGTGAGCAGGGTTTCCTATATTCGTGATTTCCATGCATTCCAATCCTCAAGATCAATCTTTTCGATTAGCTAACACTTGCAACAGGGCGTCTCGCCTAACCGCTAGGCTATTTCTTTTCGAGGCTAAGTCAATGTCAGGATTGGAATCATAGTTCCCCAACAATAATGCCAACACTGACCCCAATCCTAGGGTCAAACCAAAGTCGGTAGTACGGGATTTTCTACCCAAGCTCGCGTCACTCAGATTTCTAAACATCAAGCACGATCACCTATTCGCCTCAGCGTATTCGTTACGCGTATTCGAATCCATTCAAATCACCAATTCTAACCAATTCATGTATTCGATCACGAGGTCATCTAGCTCGACAATACGTTGTGCCCCAATCTCACGCGAGTCCGATTATCCACGGTGGTTCATGAATCACCATGCAACGCACCCGCAGAATAATCATTCTCATCGGGGCGTAACTCTTATTTGAGGTTAGACTAACTCATTTTCGATACGCGGATTGGACCTACACAATCCTCAAGTTCGATTCTTCAAGCACACAAATCCATTCTCGAGTCACCTTCGCGTCAAACCACAAATCGAAGCACAAATTGTCGCACCGTGCAAGTTCGACCACTCCCGCTGTATGAATCACCATACCAGCGCTCACACAGAGTGATCGCCCTAATCGGCGTGACGCATGTACGAGGCTGGAGTAGCACTCGCATAAGACAAGAACATCAACGTTGTGGTTATCGACGAAGCAAATCCAAATATTCCAGTTTTCATCCAAGCCAAGTTCGATAGTTCGATCGTCATTCGTTCAACTTAGAAAATCCTCGAGCCAGTCTATCTTTTCCTCGACACATTTTTAACATCCCAAGTATAGCATCCAACGGAACAGACATTTGCACGACCGTCATTCGCCGAGTCAGAGTGCCCCCGAGTTATCGCATATCGATCTTTGATACGCCTCAATACCATCGACGATATGCGTAACTTGACGATCTTCCTTTGCAACAAATTTCGAGTCGTACGACTGATGTTATTGTCCGAGTTGGATATTCCACAATTTCCTCGATATTCAAGATCAAGTTCGATTGCTATTCCTCAAGCTCGTTTCAAGATCGTTGTTCAAAACTCAAGTCACATTTTATTTGCATCAATCCGATATCGCACGTGCGATCCTCTAAGTTTCCTCGATCAAGACCATTCATTTTCATTCATCGTTCCGAATCGTTTTCTACTCGCGTTGCTCATTCACAAGTTGTCCGAACGAGATGCTCGTTTGGGACATTCGAAGTCACGACCAACTAAGCGTGACGCGTTCTAAGGCTTGCGCGATCGCATCGCCTCGCCGCTTACTCGTAATCCTCAATATTCACTCGAACAATTTCTAAGACGAACTATACACCACTCGGATTCGAGCCACTCGACTTGTCGTCGACATTCATTCTTATTCATCTCCGAACCTATCACATACACCACTCGGATTCAAGCCATACGATCTAGTCCTCAATCACATTCACGTCATTCGCTAAGACATCCTTCAGATTCGTTCGACGAATCGCTAGCGTAGTCGCTCGCGTCGTATCGACGCACTAAGTCGTTCGTGCTATTTCCTCGAAATCCAAATCAATCTTCCGTGTACGCCTAAGCGTTAGTCCGATAGCGTTCCTATCGATAGACACTCTAAGTATATCTCCGTTCTCGACCGAGCGGTACTTGATATCGCTCACAACTCGCTTGCACCAAGGGTCGAGGTGCGCGACGCGAAACACAACTTAGCCAAAAGGCCGTGTGCATAGCCATCCCATGCGGACTATATTCTGAGTTTGCACGCTCAATTGCTAGGGTCGACGTTGGACTAATTAGGCATGCACGTGACTTGCTAAGGTCAACATAGGACTATTCGGGCATACGCAGGACTTGCTAACATTAGCACATGTTTTCTATCGAGTCAAGTTTGCAACGTTCGGCACAAAGGCCCTATCGACGCATTTGGCAACAGCCTACCGATGCGTTAGATTGAACGCTTGTACGAGCTTTCGAAAATATTAGACTTATTGTATGGACATGCCGAGGGACATTTGAGAGAGAGCACACCAACGATAACAACTTGCGAAAGCAACAGAGTTTTGCGGAAACATCGGAGTTAAAGAATTCAATTGACGGTCCAAGGACGTAAAGCCGTGCTCTGATACCACTATGTCACGCCCCGCTCCCGTAGGAGCGATCGTCCTCGCTAAGGCGTGATGCCGCACGAGCCTAGATTGCGCTCGTGCAAGGCAATTCCATAACGGCCGATTACATCGGCGGCGACGGGGTCGTCGCCCAGAAGTCCCAAGCAGAAACATTGAATACATTGCAGCGGAATTTAAAGAAGAACATATGAACACAAGTCATTCAAAAGAATCTCTTTATTAATATTGAATACAAGATTACATTTGTGGGCGCAAGGCCAAATTATAATGTCTCTCGTGCTCACTTTTCTCTCATTTACAAGTCACTCTGCTCTCTCTCATCTCTCGATACAATACTTGAATCCAGCGGAAGCTTCGGAAGGCGATGTCCATACATTATGTCCTGTATAAGTCTTCAATCACCGCGGCCGCAAGCTTCGAATCGCCAAGGAACTCCGTGCCTCGACGCATCCAAGCGAGCTCTGCGCCACGAGCTTCTACCTGTGCCTGCACATGAAACACTGTGTGGGTGTCAGTACCACTGTACTGGTGGAGTGAGCTCCTCGTCCACCCATACAAAACCTACACGTTTTATTTACTTTGTGCAGCATAAACCCTTTTTCTATTGTCTTTCTATTCTTGCCTTAGGATCAGTTTTAGGACCGGCGCCTTAGCGCAACTTGTGTATCGGAACCATCCCGTGCTTGCAATGTCAATGTTAACTCATACTTTGTCGCTAGACCACTCCTCGTGTCAACAACGTTAACCTATCAAGTCGTGTTTGCCTTACGGCCAAAATCAGAGACGCAACTATACGAAAGACTCCATTTCCTTTCCTCTAGACCTTTCTCGTGCTTGCACTGTCGACGCACTGACTTATACTTATCTTTTGTGCCAAACTCTGGGACGTAACGACTCGGTCGTGCCATAACTCGATCCGTGCTTCAATATCTCTGAGGCAGTGCCTCCTTGCTTAATCTCGCCTACACTTGTATTATGACCATGCGGCCGTGCCTCATATTTCGAGGCCGTGCCCAATAACTCAAGTAACTTCACACAACTTGCCCTACGGCCCTTTTTTGACTTAACTCGCAATAGCTCACGCCTAACTCATGCAACTCTATGCCATCAACTTAACACTCGACGCCACATCTAGTGCCGAAGCACGCCGCCTTCTCGCTGTAGCCAAATCTTAGGCCCAGACATTGTGTTCACTAACTTTATACACTTTTTAACTCAACTCAATCCAAAGGCACGCACGCGGATTGCCGCCCGTGCCGACACATCTATATGAAAGGTCACTGGCATTAACTAGCCATCTTGGACATAGCCTGGCAATACGGGACCCTTGCAACGCAAGTAGCTAGCCCCAATGCAAGTCCCCGTCTTACCGATCGCCTTACCAGCGTTGCCTATTACCCAGCTCGGCTATAACCTGTTTCTTCCTAGGCCGAGTCGGTGCCCATGGCCCAGGGCTGCCGCTCGAAGAAACCATCGCCCTTGTCGACAAGTTGTCCATGACCACGCGCCTACGCTAACTTCTAGACTTAACGTAATGCATGGTCTCATTATTATCACAGTTCCTTTGTTTTACTCTTTCCACTTTTCACACTTCATTCGCAGAGCCCAAACCAGGGTTGCCTCGGCGACTGAACCACAGTCCCGACATATTTTCTCTCGGCGACTAACCATCGCTTAGACTAAACATTCTTTGAACTCAGGGAACGGCTACTGCATAGCCTTCCAACTTAACTTGAACATAACGTGTTTCCATAAGTACCGACCAACCATGGCTAACTCTCATACTGAACCAACCGTGGCTCGTGCCTTAAACCGACTCGTGTTCTACGCAACGCTATCGCCCAAGTCATACTTCCTATGACGGGCCTTGGGGTCGTGGGACTATTTATCTTGACAACCGCAGAATGAGCGGGACAGCACGTAGAATAACTTAGGTCGACCGGCATAACTATGCCTAACTCACTCAAGCCTACAACTTAACCCAAGGGACGAGCAAAGGCTATGCCAAGCCTTGCGGGACAGGATCGTGCATGCTTTAGCAAGCATTTGTGCGGGCGACGCCTATGACTTAGGCTAACTCTCAGCTTTTGCACCGAAAACCAACTTTCCTTCTCCCAAGCCACGGGACGAAGGACCGAGTGTCATTTTCAAAGCACACCGTGCACCAACTCTAAGCCGACCGTGGGACGTTTTCCATGTTCTAACTCATTTTGACCCGACGGGATTATTCCCTTAGCTATGTGGATGCGTAGCTTTTATTTATTAAGCCTAACTTGTGCAAGTTGAAAACACGATTTATTATGTGAAGGCAAAGATGAGGAGAGTTCACCGAAACTACCCCACCTGAGCGATGTCTCCGAGCAAGCCGTTGCAAGGCTAAGGCCGAACGCTGTTGGCATTTCGATTCCTCCGATTGACTTTGTGGGACGGGGCACTACATCTAATGTCATCAACTTTATTAAGCACCACGTCATCTACAGATTTGGTGTTCCTCGACGCATTGTTCATGATAACGGACCACAGTTCGTCAGCCAGAAATTTACTCGATTCTGTGACGATCACTGGATCAATAATGTTGCTTCTACCGCATATAATCCAGCAGCTAACGGATTGGCAGAAGCTTTCAACAAGACTATCATCAAACTCCTAAAGAAGTTTGTCTCCACTAACAAACGTAATTGGAGTGACAAGCTCGGGGAATGCTTGTGGGCTTATCGTACTACAGTCCGTAATGCTACTAAGTGTACACCTTTCTCTCTGGTGTACGGATCTGAGGCTGTTCTCCCATTAGAGATTCAAATTCCTTCTTTAAGGATAGCAATCGCTAATGAACTCACTGTCGAAAATAATGATCGTCTTCGACTTCAAGAATTGGAGGCTCTGGATGAAAAACGGTTATCTGCTCAACAGAATATTGAATTCTATCAAGCTAGAATTTCAAGGGCTTTTAACAAGAAAGTCAGAATTCGAACATTTCAGAAAGGAGAACTTGTGCTTACTGTCAGATGCCCGATGACTATGACACACATGAATAAGGGCAAGTTTGATGCAAAATGGGAAGGTCCATTCATTGTCAATAAGATCTTTTCTAATGGGGCTTATCAACTCACTACTCTAGATGGTAAAGCCACTATGATGCCCATCAACGGCAAATTCTTGAAGAAGTACTACGTCTGATATTTCTATCAAGATTGTCCTCCCATCACTCTCCAGCTGTTTCATTGTTCTTTCCGAAGAATCATTCTGATATCTATTATCCCCAGTGGAGATAGGTATTCTACTTGGTATCGTTTTCTCAACAAATTTGATATCCAGAAAATCATGTCCACATTACCTCTGAATTTTCTATCTCAATATCATATTTATGAAAATGATATTTAGTCTTTCTGATTTCTGAGTCAAAAGATCAATGAATAAAGGCAAATATAAAGTGGGAAGGATATATCGTAAACAAAGTTTCCTTAAACGGAGTTTATTTGAGACAAATCCCTTAAGAAAAAAAAAAGACAAAAAAAAAAAAAAGTGCAACAAAAGCGTAGAGGGTTACGCTCTATTTTCCAGAGCGGCTAAGTTTGATGCCTAACTCCTCTACGCTCTTAACTCCCAGGCGATGCAATAGAGTCTCGAGCATTTCACGCTTCTCCATAAGACTCCGCCCATCAGAAGAAGACGAGCCATCCAATCCAAAGTAGCTCAAGAGGTTCTTGGCTAACTGCGTGGCGTCGTCCTTGAGCTCAATGACGACAGGTTCGGGTTCTTTACCCCCAAAAGTGGGGTCACCATGGGAACAAAAGCCCAACTTGCGTGCTTCCTCTTCAGCTGCTTCCTTTGGGGTCATATTTTCGAGAGATGAAGTCAAAACTGAGAATCACTCCCTGTTTATATAACAGATCTCGTCGACAGTTCATATTCCACCATAAATTGGACGCAATCAGTCTCGGAGAACGAAGAGTCATTATGACATTTAATAAGTTCATTTGGATGTTTTCAAAGAACTTCGAAGTCTTTTCGACTTTCGAAAAATTTTGGAGCCATCTCAGCGTGACTTTAACTCATTTCATCATCTCTATTTCAAAGTATTTCGAAAATATTTTATTATTTTTCGAAAACTTTGAAGGGGGTTTTGTAGGCCTCAAAAATGAAAGTCACGCTGAGTTGATCAGAACAAGTCACACAGAGTGATCCAAGAAGCAGCACAAAAGATACGCTAAGTTCTGCCTGGCCATCTCCTTTAGAAGTCACGCAGAGACAGCTCAGCCATACGTCAGAATCATAATGACTGACAACACAACAGTCGAGAAACATCTCCTCGTATGCCACGTATGCACAGAATTCGAGAGATCATCGCCGTCTTTTGCGTGATTTTCGAAATCTTCCTTAGCAAGACTCACTCTTCACCAAGTTGGCGTGACTTTGGGTCTTATCTTCATTTAATGCGGCTGATAATATAATCAATGTCAGAGATTTTGTGTCAGACGAAGCGTGCCAAATCAAGACAGCTGGCGGTTTGCGTGGATAATTCTGAACCTTCTCCTTCCTCAAGTTTGCGTGGATTTTTGAGTTATTCTTCTCAAAGCCTGCGTGAATTCTGAAGTATTCTTCTTCAAAGCTTGCGTGGATTTCGCCTTCAACGAGTCTGCGTCAACGAAACTGCGTGGATTTTTTGCCTTCAGCAAGACAGCGTGGATTTCATTTCAACTGGAGTACGTGGCAGCCATGCCACCGATCTCTCTCTCGCGTGCCCAGTAACTTGCACACGACTCATGCACTAATGCTATGTGTCCAACAGTTATGGGCCACGTCCAGTAACTACTCACTAACCCTGCGTGTATTTAGAGTCTGCGTGACTTTTCAAATGCACTAGTGGTGAGGTAGTTATCTTTTCAGTTACTGTTTTGACTCTATAAATAGAGTTCTTTTTTTTATTCATTGTACAGATATATTGATATCTACTGTCAAAATTTTGAGAGCTTTTCTTCTTCGCATAGTCCAAGGGATAAAGCGATCGTCTTCTAGATCGGATTTCTACAGTTGTAATTTTCCCAGATACACAACAAATAAAGAGAATTTCTTTATGGAAAACAGATACATAATATGGTGATACATCAGATGGATGTAAAAACGGCATTCCTGAATGGCGAGCTGACCGAAGAGATCTACATACAACAACCAGAAGGGTTTGTCATCAAAGGTCTTGAAGACAAAGTCTGCAAGTTGGTGAAATCTCTGTACGGTTTAAAGCAAGCTCACAAAATATGGCATGAGAAGTTTGACAAAGTCATAAGGTCAAATGGCTACAGGGTCAGTGAATCAGACAAGTGTGTCTATACGAAGTTTGCTGACGGAAGAGGAGTCATCGGTTGTCTATACGTGGACGACATACTAATCCTAGGTACGGATATAAGCTGTGTCACGGAGACAAAGAAGTTCCTCTCGACGAAGTTCAGTATGAAGAACTTGGGGGATGCTGATGTTATCTTGGGACTCAAGATCATCCGGACAGACACTAGACTAGCGCTGGCACAGTCTTATTATGTTGAGAAGATGATCACTCGTTACGGATATCAGGATCTTCCAGGGATCGATACGCCGTACAAGTGTGATCTGAAACTGAAGCCTAATTCAAGGAAAAGCGTCAGGCAGCTGGAGTATGCAAGCGTAATCGGGAGTTTGATGTATGCTACTACTGCCACAAGGCCTGACATAGCTTTTGCTGTGGGAATGCTGAGTCATTTCACGAGCAACCCAGGCATTGAGCACTGGAAAGCTGTGAAACGGGTTATGATATATCTCAAGAAGACTCAGACATATGCATTGTACTACAGCGGAGATCCGCCGGTAGTGGAAGGCTTCAGTGATGCCAGTTGGTGCTCAGAAGTGGAGAGCAAGAGGTCCACAGGTGGATACATTTTCATAATGGGTGAAGCTTTTATATCGTGGAAATCGAAGAAGCAGACTATGCTCTCGCGGTCATCCATAAAATCTGAGTTCTTTGTACTTGATACCGCAGTGGAGGAAGCAGAATGACTTCGGGAGCTCATGTATGATCTTCCAGTGGTCGGGGCGCAAATACCGGGGATACCGATATATTACGACAACCAGTCGACTGCGACGGTGGCATCAAATGACCTCTTCAACGTAAAGAAGAGGACTGTGGGTTGAAGCACATGACAATACATAATCTCACCAAGAGGGGTGTTATTGCAGTGATTGATGTTCGGAGTCAGGAGAACCTGGTGGATCCGTTCACCAAGGACCTCAAGCGCCAGCTGGTCAATGACACAGCTTGTAAAATAGGCTTGAAGGCATTCTGATATTGTGTTATTACAATCCTACCATAAAGTTTTATGCTATTAGTTCAAAGAGAAATCTACTAGGCATCTAGCTTTTGGTTCAAGGGAGGACTATTAACCAGAAGAATATCAGGAACGGTGGGTACTTGTCCTTCGTGACATGGAGAGGTTACGGACCTACAACCACTATTGTCTACTGTTGTTTTCTGCGGAAAACGGATCATGTGGGAAGGTTGGCTTAAATGCCTTAATGAGTTCTCAGGCAGAGTGAATGCCTGGAGTGCTTTACAGGAAGCACGGTAGCGCAGCACTACAAGGAGTGTAACTCCATGCTATAGTGGGGTGACTCCACCATGAAGTTCCCAGGTAGGGGTAATGCCTCGGCTTTACAAGCCAAGTCACAGCGGAGTAGCACCGCAAATAGGCAGGTAGCCTAATGATGTATGATAATCGTAATAAAGAGAGATAGACAGCACTACAAAGAGGACGATGTCCTCATGTTACAGTGGCATGACACCACGAAGAGGTACCAGGTAGGGTAAAGTCTCGGCTTTGTGAGCCATGTCATAGCGGCATAACACCGCACGGAAGCGTAAGGCTTCATGTTGGGTAGTTTGGCACTACAAAGAGGCCTGTGACCTCATGCTACAGTAGTATGACACTACGATGAGGTACCCAGGTGGGGTAAAGCCTTGGCTTTAAGCCATGTCATAGCGGCGTAGCACCGCAAAGAAGCGCAATGCTTCATGCCATGACTCTTTATAAAGAACTCACCTATAGTGTATGGACAGAGATATCAGGCCGTCTCTTGAGGGTAAACTTGTAGACGCCCAAAAATTATACATTGAAACCAGGCTGGCACAAGGCCTTTAATGTGCATCCAGAAGCACAGTTGATGTCATTATGTGAGTAGGAAGAATTGCAGTTATGGTGCAGAATTCAAGGCTTAGTCCATTCTTGTATCATGCTGTTATTTAACCTATGCGGGAAGATTCAAGTCGTAGCGACATCTCTCCTAATGCATGATGGACAGTCACTGTGGGGAACGCTCAACCCATATATTGAGATATGTGGGAGATTGTTGGTGTTTTTGCCTTTGGACTCGAAAAGATAGTCCCACATCGGCTACACCAAATGGTGAGTATCTCAATATAATGTATTGCTTGTGTTGAAGTGTGCACATGAGGTGTAGTGGGGCACAAGTTTGTGCCATGTGGGAGTGTTTTTCTAGAAGGAAAAAGTATTAATTCCAACAAGGATGCAAGTTAATTTTTGTTGTGCGGACTCGGACTCGGACACGGACTCCAGGATATCTCGTGCATGCACGGGAGTGTTCGGGGGGTAGGCGTGGACTGGCACACTTCTATGCTGATTGTGGGATGATCTAAAATATCAAACTCTATTTTTGAGTATTGGTATTTTAGTCCCACATCGGATAGAAGAAGAGGTGAAGTCTCAACTCCACTCTATAAATAGAGCCCCTTGGCCTCCTTTGAAAGATGCACCAAGAAGAGAGTTAAGGAGTCTGTAAAGTCCAGGTAGTCCGTTCAAGTCTCAAATATTGACTTACGAGCGTTCCAGAAGTTCTTCGTGAACTTGCTGGTTCCTGGAAGCAGATCGTGGTGGGGCGAATCTTGCTTTGAGCAACGGTGATCTCAATCACCCCAGCAAGAACCTTTCCTCTTCTTCTTTCTTCTTTTTTCTCCTTCATCTGAGTTGTAACTCAGTTCTGTCCATCAGCAACTGCGATTGCGAGGAAGAACATGAGATTTATTTTCTGAACTTAGTTCTGTCCGTTAGCAACTGCGATTGCGAGGAAGAACGTGAGATTTATTTTCTGATTATTGTTGCTTTTGTAATCAGATTCATATTATAGTGTTCCTCTTGGATCTCGAGAGATATCAGAAGGTAAACGTTTGTTGAACCTCTGATCTCGACATCGAGTCTACCATCTTTGATCAAGCCCCGGGACTAACATGACATTACACATGTTTTGACATAAAAAATAATTAAATGTTGTACGATATCAAATAATAATCACCTCTCTGATTATATTAAGGGGTGTCGTGTTATCCACTATTCTTTTAACCAACGGTGGAAGCCATTCAACACGTCATCGTTGTTTATAATTATATTAGAATATCAGTATTTGGAATAAAAAAACATATCGTCATTAAATAAAGACTAATTTAAAAAGATTACGGTGCACAAATCATTGTCAACGAAGAAGATCGCATGCGTGCGCACATATATTTGATTTATATTTTGACTTTGTCTTTCGAAGGAGTTCGACATTGGTTCGGTGCCTTTGTCGATTGCTATCACATGAGAACGACATACTCGATCAAGACTTAGCTCTGTCTTTCAATGGAGTTCGACGTTAGTTCAGCGTCTTCGTTCAATTAAAGAATATTGCTTGAATAGTCCTTCAAACAAGGCAACAGATCCTTAAGAAGAAAACTCTTATTCATTCTACGTCTCTTCTACCCTTTGACTACTTTTAAAACTTTATAATTCAACCACTAGATAATACAAAATACCAAAATCGAGTGACTCGTGATTATCGAGGAGAGGTACAAGACCTTGACTGTGTGGCAGAAGATCAATAGATCGAGCCACGGGACATATTATTCCTTCCATTTATAATAATGGTAGGAGTTGGGAGGCAGGGGCACATTTATATTTGATTCTACTTATGATCATGTGGTTTCCACACTTAATGAGAAAAATTGATCATGTGGTTTCCACACTTGAAGAAAAAAAATCTAGGGCGTATATGTTGGCGCAGTACTTGATGTCGTTTTTCCTCTAGGCAAGATGCCTATATTTATAACGCTTTGGTAATTAAAGGTCGAGATACTGTCGGTCAACAAATTAATTTGACTTGTGAGGTACAACAATTATTAGAAAATAATCTGTATGTATATAATCCACTATTTATTTTATTAAAAAATTTACAGATAAAAATAACTTTCTCTCCTTTTATACGCGCAAATTATATATTTAAAATTAAAATTAATTTTTTTAAATACTAAATTTAAATTTAAAGTGAATTATTTTTTTTAAAATTGTCTAACAAATCTAAATTCAAATAGATTTAAATATTTTACTATTTTTAACTATATTATAAAAAATTATTTTATGTGCAACACACATGAATTTACTATATATATAGTGTGTGTCTCTCTCTCTCTCTCTCTCTCTCTCTATATATATATATATATATATATATATATATATATATATATATATATATATATATATATAACTTCTCAACTACTACCATATCTTGCATAGGTTTTGCAAGCTGATTAGTTTAAAACTCACTCCTTTTTATCGCATGATGCATCTTGGTCGAATCTGATCACCATTAACACCCCTAAGGTAACAAAATATATAATTTAATAATTAAAATATGCCACAATTTAATATCAGTACTATTCTATCTCTACATCCCCCAAATCAAGACATTAAAATACAAGATTTAATATTCAAAATTTTTGTTATATCTATACAGCCCATAAATTAAGATATGAAAGAAAACATTTAGGGTATTTAGTAATAAGGTCTCATATAATAGTGGATATTAGGATTTGAGTCTCGAAAATGACCGGCATTAGAGTTTGGGCTTCCAAATCACTGTTCAGGTAGGCAAATGAACAGTGATTTGGAGAACCATGTCCTAATACCGATCATTTTCGAGACCTAAATTATAATTTTAACTATTATACAAGACCCTATTACTAAATAACCCAACATTTAATACTCAAAATTTGCCATGATTTAATGAAAACACAGTTCAATCTATACACCCTACAAATTAAGATAGTAAAAATGTAAGATTTCATATTCAAAATTCATCATAATTTAACAGAAATTCCATTCCATTTACTAAATATTATATTGCATTTTGTTCATTATAATACAATTGTAATAATCACAATTTAACATAAATTTTATTCCATTTACTAAATATTACATTGTGTTTGGTTCATTACAATGCAATTATAATTATAATGGAATTGCATTTGTCATGTAATTGAGTTTATGATGTAAGAATTACAATTGCATTATCATGTTTAGTTTAGAAATATAACCAAATCATATAATGTAATATCAATTACATTCAAATGTTTAACTTACCATGTAATATAATTGAGTTTTTAATATAATATAAAAAATACAAAATAAATAGTTGAAACTAAAAAAATCCAAAAAAAGTTTTTTTAAAATAAATATAAAAATACAAAAATACAAAAACAAAAATACAAAAAAAGGGTATAGAAAAAGACAAATAAAAATAAAAAATAATAAGGAAAAAGGAAGAAATTTTTTTAACTGAAGTAATTTTGTAAGTTTTAAGTTAATATAAATGCGACTATACGAGGTTCTAAGATATAATAGGTTCTACAAGAATAATTATATTATATATAATCTTTTTTTAACCAAATATCCAAATTAGGTATATAAAGTACTGCCAATTATATTATATTGTTCAATTCTAAAAACAATAGTATTCAAATTTTGCCATAGTTTCTAATGATTAAACATCTACATCTATTAACAAAAATATATTCTCCAAGACGGTAAGCGACTCTTTTTCCTATTATATCTATACTATTATATAACAAATATTTAGCTTCATCATGCAACTTTTCTTTCCAAATATACCCTTGCATATATTTGCTAATTAAATTGTTTAGTAAAATTAATAGGGATAACAAGGTAATTAGGGACCTATCTTTTGGTCTTCCTAAATAGTATTGCATGCACGTATAAAATAATAATAATAATAATAATAATAATAATAATAATAATAATCTATGCTATTATATATAAAAAAAAAAGGTTTCACCGTGAAAGTTTTTGTTCCAAAAATATTCTTATCCACTTGTACTAATTAAAATTATTCATTAAATTTAGCATAGATAGTTAGGTAATTATGTATAAAAAGATTAAGGGATTGTTTGCTATTCCCAATTAGTAAAAATTTAAGAATTGTTGTTTTCTCTTCTCAAATAGTAAAAAAAGACGAAGAAACTATAATGATTTTTTTCCAAATAGTATAGAATACTTGCATGCATATACATTAGTACTAATATAATAAAATATTTTAAATAATTATCTTTTAGTCTTTCTAAATCATCATCATCATCATAATCATCATATATATATATATATATATATATATATATATATATATATATATATATATATATATATATATATATATATATAAAATATATATATATATACACACACACAAATGGGTGTTATGGGGTATTTTTTTCACTTATAAGTAAATTTGGCCCCAATAAGTACGTTCGTTTTTCGTATTTATAAGTGATTTTCACTTATAAGTGGCTCCAAATTTGTAAGTAATTTTTTTTTACTTATTGGATTATTTAAGTATTTATTGCATCCGAAAAGTCTATTTATGTCCATGTGCAAACTTAAAATTTCTTACTTGTCCAAATTCTAAAAGAAACTAATTTTCCTATATACAAACCTATTCATTCATTCCTCTCTCGTTTTTCTTCCTAACAACCAAGAATCTCTCTCTTTTTCGTCCAAAATATTATATATGTATGTGCATTGAACTAAATATTTTGGTATTTGTAGTAAAATATTTTATCCCACATATTTTTTTATTGTAATATATTATCCATGTTTTATATGAGAGAATATAATTGTAAAATAACACTTATAAGTACAAAAAAAGAACAGAAATTTTCGTCCAAAGAGACGAAATTATATAAATTTGTATGCAGAGGGAGATGTTTGGGGTTATTACATAGAAGGGGATACAACTTCATTAGAGTTGGCGGCACGGTTGGGAGGTGGCCCACCCGGCTCACAACCATTTTTTTTTTCTTTTTTCCTAAGGGTGCCGCCAACTTAGTTGGAGGCATGGGTTGGGTGGGCCCCTCTGACTGCCATTTCTTTTTTTCTTTTTTTTTCCCTTCTTTCTCCTGTTTCTAACGACTATTTTTTCTTTTCTTTTTTCTTTTTTCTTCTTCTTCTTCGGTTTGGGGACCTAACGGCTATTTTTTTCCTTTCTTCTTCTCCTTTTTCTACAACGGCTAGTTAGTTCTAACGGCTCTATTCCAAATTTATCTATAAAAAGCATATGAAAGCATTCAATTTTTACAACTCACTCCTTATTATCACTCTTCTTCCTATTACTCACCGGCGCAAGTTGATAAGTTCTCTATTCATCAAGTTCTCCAACATAAACTTCTTCTGATCAATCTCTAGCAGTTGCCTCCTTCGATTATGGATCGTACCGTAAGATTACTATGTTCGCACGGAGGTAACCTAAATGGGCTAGATTACGAAGGAGGAGAAACTCAAATATTTTCAACTTATGAACGTATTATGAAAATTTACGTAATCTTATTATTCAACGTTGTTCTATTCATTACGAATTTATTTTGAAGTCTGTTTATAATTGTAGATGTTTTTTAATAGATAGTGATGAAGCATGCAATTATATTTTTGAAATTAATTCTCAATCACGCTATGTAAATATTTTTGTTATTCAAATAGCCACAACTTTTGATAACAGAAGTAGTCAATATTTTGCGGGTGGTAGTTCTTCCCATCAAATTGTTCCATCTTTTCAACAAAATCAATCATCAGATGAATCCGACGATGATAATGATGATAAAGACGACGGAAATAGTGATGATTTAGTTGAAAATATGGAATATGACTTAGATGATAATATAGATAATGCTTCCACCCGTGAATTAGTTATCATTCAAGAATTTTCTTCTCGTTCTGAATTTAGAAGTTTTGTAAGTAATGTTGCAATTGAACATAATTTTAGTTGTTCAGCTAGTATTATGAACAATTCTCGTGGAATTATATATACTTGTGATCAACCGAACTGTAATTGGAGAGTATATGCCAGATCCATTGGAAATGGAAACATAGTAAAAATAAGTACTTTAGAAAGTCGTCATTCTTGTTTTAGTGCGCTCACAATCGGACGTCATCGACTAGCTAGCGCTGCATGGATTAAGAGCAGGATAATTGATATAATTAGAGATAATCAATCGTATAGCGCATCACAGATAGTTAAAGATATATATAGAGAACATCGTGTACATATTACTTATTCCAAAGCATGGAGAACCCGAGAGATGTCCTTAGCCGAAATAAATGGAAGTTATGTTGAGGCTTATGGTAGTCTTGAGGAATACGGATTTAGAATTATGGAGACAAATTCTGGTAGTAGATTTTTTCTAAAAACAACAGAAAACAATAGCTTCCAAAGAGTATATATTTGTTTTAAGCCGTGCATTGACGGGTTTTTAAGAGGTTGTTTACCGGTTATTAGTATTGATGCTACGTTTCTTTTATCTAAATATCAAGGTATTTTATTTATTGCTTGTGCACATGATCCAAACTACCAGTTATATCCAATTGCATATGTTGTTTCTGAAGGTGAAAACAGTGATAGGCAATCCCAATATGTTTGCGACATCACATAGCGTGATCGTCATCTCCCCAACTGGAAGTTGAAAAGTATTGCGTTCGGGCCACCAAAGTTCGGCAAGACTTAAAATAAGATGAACATCGTGTGTGAGAAATTTAATTTGGTCTAAATATTGAAACCCGAAAGAACGGACAAGGCCTTTTGGGCGTCATTTAACACCCACGTGTCATATTGTCTCTCTTTTCGCCAATTTCATGCTCTCGAAGACGTACTTTCAGATCATGATCGAGTAACTATTAAAAATTTAAAAAAATCATTTAAAATATATTAGATATCTACTAACTAAAATGAAGATTTTCACGTTGAGATAAAAAATTATTGAGATAAAAAAATTACCTTTACGGTAAATATTTTATCGGATATATAATTTTTACGTTGCTTCCTAATCAACTCCGTAGTCGGTCCACCGGAAATACGACCATCGTTAGCCATTTACTATGATTGTGAAAAAAGAGAGAGAAGAGCTTGGTTGGAACTCTGAAAAAAAGAGAAGAAATGAGTTAGAATGTGAAGAAGAGAATGAGCGGATGAGAATTATATAGAGGAGAGGCAGCCGCTGTTTTGAAAAAACAAGCAGCAAAACCCCCCTCCCAAACCTAAAACAATGGGCCAAACAAAAAAAAAGAAAAGAAAAAGACAAGCAAAGCAAAAAATAAAAAAGAAAGAAAAAATAAATGGTCGGGAAAAAGAAAAAAAAATTGTCCCACCCCCCATAGCCGCCATCTTACTTGGAGTTCCCTTTAGGGCTTGTTTGGTAACCGGATTTTACTATTTGGATTTGGATTTGGAAATCCTCCAAATCCAAATCATGGATTTTACTATTCAAATCCAACTCCAAATTCAACTCCAACCAAATTTTATGATTAATAATTAAATTATAGTCATAATCAATAATTAAGCTATTAATTAATTATGATTAATTATAGTTATTATTATTTAAAAATTAATAATTAACGATTAGTAATTAATAATTGACGATTAGTTATTATTAATTATAAAATTAATAATTAATGATTAGTTAATTTTTAAATAAATAACGATTAATAAATAACGATTAATAATTAATAATTAATGATTTATAATTAATAATTAATAACTATAAATTAAATAAATAATAAATAACAATTAATAATAGTAATTATAAATTAAATAACTAATAATTAATAATTAATAATTAATAATTAAGGATTATAAATTAATAATTAATAATTAATAATTAAGTAAATATAATTAAGTAATAAATAATTAAGTAATAATTAATAATTAACAATTATAAATTAAGTAATTATTATTAATATTTAAATAAATAACGATTAATAATTAACGATTTATAATTAATGATTATTAATTAACGATTATAAATTAAGTAATTATAAATTAAGTAATAAATAAATAATTAGGTAATAATTAATAATTAATAATTAACAATTAAAAATTAATAATTAAGTAATAAATTAATAATTAATAATTAATAATTAATAATTAACGTTTAATTAACTATAAATTAAATATTTTAAAAATAGTAATTATAATCAATATTATTATGATTAGTAAATTATTAATTAAATTATTATAAAATATGATTCTAATTGTGATTAAAATATTATTAATTAAGATTATAATAAAAAAGTTATTAATAAATTATTAATTAATATTATAATTAATATGATTATAACAAAATTAACTAATTAACTAATTAACCAATTTTTTAATTAATAATAGTAAACATAGGATATGATTATTAATTAATATTATAATAATACTAATAAATTATTAATTAATATTATAATAATAATATAATAATACTAGTAATTTATGATTATTAACTAAATAATAAAATATATTAATTAATATTATAATAATAATAATACTAATAAATTATTAATTATGATTATAACGAAATTAACTAATTTCTAAAGAAATTATTAAAGATTAACTAATTTTTAACAAAATTATTAAATAATAAATATTTTAACGAAATTATTAAAGAATAATTATTATTTTCTACAAAATCCAACGAAATCCAAGTTTTGGATTTTGTCATACTTTCCATATCCAAATCCATCTCCAACCAAACATAGGATTCCATGGATTTGTCTCCAAATCCATAAAAATCCAAATCCTACCTCCAAATACGGTTTACCAAACGGGCCCTTAGAGGAAAAAAGAAAAAAAAAATCCATGCCTCCAACTAAGTTGGCGGCACCGAAAAAATAAAAAAAAAAGTCGTGAGCCTGGTGGCCCACCTCCCCACCGTGCCGCCAACTCTAATGGAGTTGTATCCCGTTCTTTGGAATATCCCCAAACTTCTCCCTCTGCATACAAATTTGTATAATTTCGTTCCTTTGGACGAAAATTTCTGAAAAAAGAATAATAGAAAAATTACTTACAAGTGAAAAAACAGATTTTATAAGTGTACTTATAAGTAAAACGAAATAAGTGCAAAATGTTACAAAACCATCTGCCTGGTTTTGTAATATGAAACCACCCTATTTTTTGTGGTTTTGATTAAAGGTATAGACCACAACACCTTTATAAGTCATCTAGTTCTAACCATTCAATTCAATTCCAATCCAATCTATATAAGATAGGTTGGTTACATAATACAAAATCAACAGACTGGTTATAGAGCACTACTCCTCGGTAGGGGTGTGCATATTTGAACCAAATCGACCAAATCGAATCAAACCAAACCGAATCGGTCGATTTCTAACCGAACCGATGGTCCGGTCGGATTGGTTCGACTTGACCATTTAAAAAACCGACCGATTTGGTTCGGTTCACGGTTTGGTCATTCCAAAAACTGCTTAAACCGAACCAAACCGAACCTAGTTAGAAACAACCTAAAGTTAAGTTTATATCCGGTCCAACATATCCATCTCATTGTTTGTTTATTTTCCATCTTCAATTTATAGATCTATTAGGATTATAGTTTATTTTCGAAAATTATTTTGGATTTGTGCAAGAAATTCATTATGCAAGTGATCTACTTAGAAGATTATTGTCCATTTTGGAATCTCATACCAACATCTTCCAAACAAAAGATGGTTAGAATTTATTTTTGTGTGAATTTACTTTGTGAAACACTTTTATATACTTGAAATTTTTTGTCTGATAAAAATCGATCAGCCGAACCGATCCAAATCGAACCAAGTCGGTCGGTTTCAAAATCGAACCGACCAAATGGTTGGTTTGTTTCGGCTGTGATTATTTTCAAACCAATTAACTTCGGTTCAACTTCGATTGTGACCAAATAGGTCGACCACCGATCGATGCACACCCCTACTTCTCGGAGTAAGTGACACTTACAAGCGACCCACACTTATAAATAAATAAAATAAAATAAAAATAACACCCCCTTACTCTTTTTTTTTGGGTCCTCTCTCGTTTCTTTGATTTGTACCAATTCGAAACCCTAGTTTCGTTAAAACCCTACTTTCATCAATAACCCTAATTTGATCCTCAGGTTTCAACTTTTCTTTGCTGGGGTTTAGATTGGATTGATGGCGGTTGCCGCCCCGGGGCAGCTGAACCTGGACGAGTCCCCGTCGTGGGGGTCGCGGAGCGTCGACTGCTTCGAGAAGTTGGAGCAGATTGGGGAAGGAACTTATGGGTCAGTGGTTTCTTGTTTCGTGATCGTCTGTGTTATTAATTTTCCGATGTTGTCAGCAACTCTCTCAATTCTTCATTAGTAACGTTGTACGATTTTTTAGAGAAATTTTGAGTGGCACCCCACTTTCTTTACCCTTATTTATGGTGCACGCCACCACTTTACATAAATGTATAACACCCCCACTTCACACGAAATCCGTCCATAACTGACGGTCAAACCATTTGACTGACAAATTTTGACCAAAATACCATCGTCTTCATCCTCCCCAAAGCTAAACCCAAACCATAGGGGCGGCTGGGCTTGCGGCGGAGGGGGGCGCGGGGGCGGCGGAGCGGGGACGGCTGTTCTCTCTCCCCCGTCCTGCCGCTGCCCCCCTCCCTCGCACCGCCGCTGCCGCGCCCGCCCCCGCCCCACCGCTGCCCCCGTCACTGCTGCTGCTGCTATTGCAGGAAAGAAGACATCGAAGGGGGCGGGGGAAGCACGAGCGAGGGAGGGGGGCGGAGCGGGGGCGCAAGGGCGGAGCCGGAGCGGAGGAGGGGGGCGGAGCTAGGGCGCGGGGGTGGAGCTAGGGCACGGGGGCGGAGCGGGAGCGGGGGGCGCGGGGGGGCCACGACAGCGGAGGGGAGCGGGGGCGCAGGGGGCGGCGGAGTGGGGGCGGCGGGGGAGCGGGGGGGTGGCTGGGCTTGCGGCGGAGGGGGGCGCGGGAGGCGGCGGAGCAGGGGCGACTGATGTCCCTACCCCGCCCTGCCGCTGCCCCCCTCCCTCGCCCCGCCGCTGCCGCCCCAGCCCCCGTCCCACCGCTGCCCCCATCACTGCTGCTGCTGCTATTGCAGGGAAGAAGATAGGGAAGGGGTCGTAGCGCGAGCGCGGGGGCGGAGTTGGAGCGGGGGAGGGGGGCGGAGCGGGGAGCGGGGGAGGGGGGCGGTGCTAGGGGCACGGGGGCGGAGCGGGAGCGGGGGTGCGACAGTGAGGGGGGGGGGGGCGGAGGGGGAGCGGGGGCACGGAGGCGGCGGAGTGGGGGCTCCGGGGGCGCAAGGCGGCGGCGGAGCGGGGGCGGCTGGGCTTGCTGCTGAGGGCGGAGGGGGGCGCCGAGGGGCGGAGGGGGATGCGGCGGGGCGGGAGGGGGGGGTAGCAGCAGCAGTAGCAGCATTTTGCGGCTGCAGCAGTAGTGGTGGGGAGGGGGTGGCGGTGGAGGGGGGCTCTGAGAAAAGGGGGACTCCCGACGGGGCAGACCCCGGCAGCGGCGGTGAGGCGGGATGCCGGCGGCAGCGATGGGGTAGGGGGTCGCTGGGGTTGAGTAGGGGCATAGGAAAGGGAAGAAGATAACGAGGGTATTTTTGTCCAAAATAAATCGTCAAAGGAGTTGACCGTTAGCGATAGACGTTTTTCGTCAAAAGTGGAGGGTGTCATACATTCTTGTAATTGTGTGGGGTACACCTTAAATATGGGTAAATAAAGTGGGGTGCCCCTCAAATTTTTTCTTTTTGTTTATATCGGCTTATTTTGCAATGACACAAAATACGACACGAGACGAAACAGAAAAGGAGACATGGATGCGACTAGTTTTGTTGTGTCCCGTACGTCGACTTTGCACCGGTTTTTGTAGCGTATGCACTTCGGAGACCAGTTGACGTTAATTTATAGTTCCTATCTGCTATTAATTTGTGCTATATATATATATATATATATATATATATATATATAGAGAGAGAGAGAGAGAGAGAGAGAGAGAGAGAGAGAGAGTCAAGACTTGATAGCTCAAGTGTGGAGACATAAGATCCAAGTGGACGATGTTTGAATCCCGATAGGAGCGAGCATGAACAATTACCTATTCAAAAAAGGAAAAAAAATAAAATTATATATATATATATATATATATATATATATATATATATATATATATATATATATAACTCCTCCTTCAGGAATCTAGGAGGGCCTGCACTGGGATCTTAATTCTCCATAATTAGTGGGATCGAACCCAACCAGGGAGAATGCCGTCCACCTCAGCTACTTGAGCTTGAGGTGTTTGGCATACGACTGCGTATATGAAATAACTTATCTGTATATGTTACAATTAAATTTCTTCAAATCGGAGTATCAGCAGTTTGTTACGTAGTGATAGGAGATTTCTGATAGCTAAATGTGTTTCGAGGATATGCCGCTGTGGGGGAAGATCAATATCGTAGATAAGGTTTTGAGAAAAATCGGTCGATATATTGGTCGATATTGCCCAATATATTGAAAGCCCATTCTACCCTACACAGTTAATCGTCTAACAGCCCTAAAGCCACTCATGATGTGGTAGTAGGTTTAGAGATGAATCAGAGGTCTGCTTATGTTGCCTCACAGTCACGAGCGATGCAAGTGTCGATACGCGCCGGCCTTGGTCGGTAGAGTAGGGAGCTGGTTTTAAATACGTCAATGTGGATGATGTACGTGGTGGAACATCACAAGACGTACAATTTTTTTTTGTTCGTGATCGTCTGTGTTATTAATTTTTTTTTTGTTCGTGACGTACAATTTTTTTTTTTGTTATTAATTTTCCGATGTCAGCAACTTTCTCAATTCTTCAGTAGTAACGTTGTACGATTTTTTTATATGGGCTTATTTTGCAATGACACAGATTACGACACGAGACGAAACAGACACGGAGACATGGATGCGAAACTAGTTTTGGCCTATCCCGTTGTATTTTGTGGTGTTTGTTGTGTCCAGTACGTCGACTTTGCACCGGTTTTTGTAGTGTATGCACTTCGGAGACCAGTTGACGTTAATTTATAGTTCCTATATGCTATTAATTTGATATAGAGTCCTATATGCTATTAATTTGATATAGAGTCGAGACTTGATAGCCCTAGTGGCTAGAGTTGAGACATAATATCCGAGTGGGCGATGTTCGAATCCCGGTGGGAGCGAGCATGAACAATTACCTATTAAAAAAGAAAAAAAAGAAAAATATATATATATATATATATATATATATATATATATATATATATATGAGAAGAGGACACAAATTCCCTACTGGTAAATAGAACCGTGAACTCCCCCACCCGACCGCCTGGGTCGCATGTCTCCATTCTATCACTAGGCTATAGATTACCAGTAGGGAATTTGTGTCCTCTTCTCATATATATATATATATATATATATATATATATATATATATATATAAACTCCTCCTTCAGGAAAGTGGGCCTTCACTGGGATATTAAGGGTCCGTTTGGATAGGTTTTCTGAAATTTATTTTTAAAAACAATTTTCGGAGAAGATGATGTAAAGTTGTTTTTTAGATGTAAAATTTTTGACTTTGCGTTTGGTTACTTTCATCTGAAAAAATGATTTAAAAAAAAAAAAAAAAAATTTCGACTTTGGGCTCGGATCTCCGCGGTTGGGGTCGTCGGTGACGATGCCAACGTCGTCGGGTGGAGCGTGATGCTCGACTACAGGACCCTCAAGAGTTTCAAAGGAGGTCGTGGTGAAGGCAGTGAAGACGGTAAAGGCTATCGTGTCCGAGGAGAGTTTCAAAGGGTGCAGCGGCGGAGGAGGGGCTTCGGGAAGGACGCGACGGCCGTTCAAGAAATCGTCAATGCGGATGGCCGCCGGCTGTCGCAGTCGATGCCACTACCACCGACTCCAAGACTGCCACCGGCGAGGAGGACGAGGACCGCCGCACCGAAGCCTATTGCCGGAACCTGTGGAAATTCGATGCCTTCCCCCTCGTCGCGTCGATGCCGACCAAAATGACCCCTCCAAATCCCTCCCCATGGACCAACACGGACACAACATCTGCCTCCCATCCCCAAACCCAAACACTAGCACCCGCCCCGTGTCCTCCTTCAAGATCTTCGGGGGAGAACATTTTTTTTTTTCCTCCAGTAGAAGGAAGGAATATGCTTAGAGAGAGAAAACTTTTGGTTGCTGTGTGCGCGGAGGGGGAGAGGAGAGAGAGGGAAAAATTTTTGGTTGCTGTGTGTGGGGAGAGGATATGCTGTTGCTTGGAGAAAATTTTGGGAAAGCAAGTTTTGCTTGCTCTCTGAAAATTGTTTTTAAACGGTGGTTTGGAAAAAAAAAATTTGGGAATGCAAGTTTTGAATTCTTGATAGCCAAACATGGTTTACAATGGTTTTTGAGTTTAAACTCACAAAACTGAGTTTAAACTCATAACCAAACAGACCCTAATTCTCCATAATTAGTGGGATCGAACCCAGCCTGGGAGAATGACGTCCACCTCAACTACTTGAGCTTGAGGTGTACTACTTGAGCTTGAGGTGTTTGGCATACGACTGCGTATATGAAATAACTTATCTGTATATGTTAAAATTACATTTCTTCAAATCAGAGTATCAGCAGTTTGTTACGTAGTGTTAGGAGATTTCTGACAGCTAAATGTGTTTCGAGGATATGCCACTGTGGGGCGAGATCAATATCGTAGATAAGGTTTTGAGAAAAATCGGTCGATGTCCACCGATATAATATTGGTCGATATTGCCCAATATATTGAAAGCCCATTCTACCCTACACAACTAAATGTCTAACAGCCTTAAAGCCACTCATAATGTGGTTGTAGGTGTTGAGATGAATCAGAGGTCTGCTTATGTTGCCTCACAGTCACGAGCGATGCAAGTGTGCAAGTGTCTATACGTGCCGGTCTTGGTCGGTAGAGTAGGGAGCTGGTTTTAAAGACGTAGATGTGGATGATGTACGTGGTGGATCATCACAAGACGTAGGATGGTGGTGAATGTGAACGGGTAGGGTGATGTAGAGTAGAATAGGCTTACAAAGGAAGAAGCTCTCTTCCATTGAGCTTTAGATTGGAGATAATGTGGTTCTTGTTTGGTTTATTATTAATTCCTTATGTTGATCATGTCTACATAGAAGTAGTGAATATGAATGTACTAACCATTTTAAGAACGGGAAAGCCGGCAACGAGGGCCAAAAGTATTAGGGAAAACTTTGTACGCCCCCTTCCAACTTTTTGATGTTCCTAAAGCTCCATGGTGGAAAACGTGATTCTCACTATAGAGAAAATAAATATTACATATATCGGATATATCAGTGGAGATATAGGTTGAGAGACTAGTTGTTTTGGACTCTTAAGTTACATATGTCGGCTATACATATTGATAATGTTTTGAGAAAATCGGCCGATATCTACCTATATAATATCTGACGGTATCATCAAATATATTGAACTATCGGATATTAAGAGGGGTAGTGTTTTTGGGTCGAGTTGGATATTATCTACACATTAAATAATCAAAGCCTATAGCCAAAAAACCCAAAATCTGAAGCCCTAAACTAACTCGCCGTGAGTGCTCCCCTTTGTCTTGCCCTCTCCCTCTATGAGCGCTCCTCTTTTTCTCTCTGTTGAGCCGCGACCACGTGGAGGGAACACTCTCCCCCTCCGTACTTGTAATTTTATAATTGTTAGTTTCTTACCATGTTATGATGTTATATTTGACTTTTTTGTTAGTTACTTAGTTTTAGTCTTTTTGTGGCATTTAGTCAATTTATTACATCTCGAAATTTGAATTTGATAGGCTATTTAGTATATACAGTAGAAACTCTATAAATTAATACTCGATTATTTAATAAACTCTCTAAGATAATATTTTTGGCCGGTCCCGACTCGGGGATAGGGTGCTAAATTAATAATTCGCTAAAATTATAAGATAATACATTTTTGATAATTTCTTCAGACCCCATATAAAATATAAATTAATAATTCCTTATATATAGCATATTACATGAATGATTTATGAAGGTTTCTTGAAAAATGACTGAAGAATTGAAGGTTTCTTGAAAATATTTTTAATGTCCATAAAGTGATACACTGAACACAAGAAGCATAATAAGGTGGGAGATTGAAGGTTTCTTTCAAATTGGGCCCTTCATTTGATATACACATGCATTGTATACAATAATTAAGTGGAAGCTTGAAAGGTGTTTGTAAACTACGTAAGTATTTTACTATAAATTAATAAAATATTAATTAATATATAAATTAATAATTATTAATTTATCGATTAATTAATAACTCTTTTAATTAATAAATTTTGGTGGTCCCAAGTGTATTATTTTATAGAGTTTCTACTGTATAATATAAGAAATTGGTTCCTAATATGTCATAGTAGTAAAACTTCTACTATGACGCTTATGTGGCAATTTCCTATTGGTTTATATAATCCTCTATTTTAATTCATCAATCAACTCTCTTTTTCCCCTTCTTATAGCAAACATTATACAAGGTAAAATTGAACTTTCCAATATAAATGTCTCTATTAAGATTCTTCTATCTTCTTCGACTATCAAAGAAACAAGTCGAAATGATTAAAGCTACTTACGTGATCAATCTTGTACTTCTTGATCCACACACTATTGTCGTAGTCCTTCAACAACCATGTCAAAATAAAACACGTATACGTCCTTGGTTGTACGGTAAAACATAAGATTCATTTGAGATGACAAAGCCGGTCGGTCTAAGTTGATGGAGTTCAATAGTGGAGATGGAATAATCGCCCTGTCACGACCCGATCCCAAGTTAATTGGTCGAACCGGACCATGTCCAGCCTGCACCGTGGTGAGACGGCGGCAGTAAGCTGTTCCATTGCAGGTATTCACAACAACACAAGTACATTTGTCACAACTGTTCTATTCGGAATTTGAAACTTTGTTTAATAAATATTCAGGAGTACAACTGAAAAGGAAAATGCTGAAATAAACTACAAACTCCAAATAAAGAAGAAAATGCAGAAAGGGAAACTATCTAAGCATCAGGTTCAGCAGTCCTCCAGAGACGGCTCCGGTACCGTCGCAGGGTAGAGAACCGGGTCATAATAGCTGTTATAATATAGCTCTTCATCCTCAGTGTTACCTAAAATGTTGTCTCCAGTCAGGAGGGAGCAAGAACGAAATATGCATCTCATAATTTAAATAGTAATTGGAAAGTGCAGGGTAAACAGTTTGAAATAATGATTTTCAGCAGTATAAAACAGTTCAGTGTGTTTTGAATATGCAAACGTCTATGACCGGCTTGGGTTTGAACAGTAGTATCCTAGCGATACGATATGGCTTATCCCCGTGTGTAAGAGGGGTAAGCTAACACAGTTATGTCATAGGGGCTTTGATCATAAACGCCTACACTATTCTCCCAGTCCCACAATCAGTAACAGTATCAATCAGTAGTTGAACCCAAGATAGAGTTCCGTGTCAGCAGTGTGGTTTAACATGCAGCTTAACTTTACTAAGTAAAATACATGAATACATAATCCGAAACTTGCCTTGTATTAGATGACTGGAAAGACGGGTTGATACCGAGGAGGAACGTCAGGTGTAACTTCGAGTTCCTACAGTTGAGAACTCGACTTAGAACCGTTGCGTAACCAAGCTAAGTATGCTAGTTGCAATCTCTAGTAGCAAGTCCTAGTCAGGTTTTAGTTGTTATTAAGCTACAACTAACGATTACGTCGCAACTACGTGCGTTGATTAAACCGGCTAATTTGATTATTGGAAAATAATAACAAGAACCAATTATCTTTGGAAAACTTTGTGTTTTTGTAATATATCTATAAAAATATAGTTTCTTGCAGTGACAAATCATGAACTAGTTATCTTACTAATATTTTATCCATTTAATTAATTCTTAATTAATTATATGATTACGCTCTAACTACGATTATACATCCAATCCAAAACCACCCAAAAATCAACATCAACCCAGAAAAGAAAGTAAAATCTACACTATGCAATACATGGGCACAGCTAATCATCCTAGAGTTATGGGCTTATGCCCTGTACAATTCTTTTACATAAAATAAGAGAAAAACTGTTTAATTCTTAAAATGTGCAGTACTTAATTATCTAAAATAAACAACTTAAACATTAAATAAAATAATTTAAATCAAAGTTGGAGTCTCAGACTCGGTCCATCATCAAATCTAGCTAATACCTCAACGCCCGGTCGGACCGGTGCGTTTGCATTTTGCTAGGGTCCACAGACCGGTACGGTCGTCGCCCAAAAATCAGTTTTAAATTCATTTTTCGAAAACCAATTTGAAATCCAAATAAATAAAGTTTTTGTAAAAATTTGGGCAGCATTTCCTCTATTTTGGGGCCAACCCAAAACTGGGAAATGCGCCAACCAAAAACCTGCAATTGTTCCAACCAGGAATAACCCAAAAATATATCCACAGAAATAATTTTTCCAACCACAGAACCTTCCCGAAATACCCGGGATTCCCGCAATCAAACCAACAACACACAAATCTCAGCAGACAGTATAACAGAAAATGCTAACGTAGCTAACCGAAACTACCACGTAGCTAACCGGATTTCCGAAGGGGAAACCGGGGACCGATATCATCATAGACTACCAATGAAAAGCAACGGGACAGAGAATTTATACCTCGGGTGCTCGGCTAGAGTTCTCAGATGATATAAAGAGAATAAAATAAATCCAGCAGCGACGTCAACGCCGAAAACGCCGGAAATCAGCAATAGGGCACGCTGGCCAGAAAAAGATGACGCGAAGAGCAGCGACGTCGGCGGACAGCGACGCTGTCAGCGTCGGGGTGACGCTGCCAGAGGGGAAGCTCGCGGGGAGCGCTGGTCGTCGGAGTAGGACCGCGCGGGCGGACAGATCTGGACAGCGGGTCCGCTGTGGGGCGCCGAAGGGCAAAGGGCGCGGGAGAGCTGCCGCGAGAAGGGGCGAGACGGGGTCGGCGGCGGCCAAATACAGCCGGCCGGAGGGTGGCGCGACTCCGCGGGATGGCCGGAGAGGGCGCGCGCGGAGGCGGGGCGTTTGGCGGACGCGGCCGCGGGGACAGCCGAGAAGGCTCGGCCGGCGCTCGGGGAGGGGTCGGCCCGCGGGAGGGGGCTGCGGGATGCTGGCTCCGCCGGGGAAGTCGCGCGGTGGCGCGGGAACGGGGCCGCGCAGAGGGCTTCGCCGGAAGGGCGTCGGTGGCTAGGGCTTGGGGAGGGTTCTGTGGAAACCCTTCCAGAGACAGAGAGGGATGATTGGTTTGCTTTGTGAGGAAAGAGAGAGAGAGAGAGAGAGAGAGAGAGAGAGAGAGTGATTTTCTATTCTCTGTGAAGAGCTCGTGAGTGAGGGAGAAAGTGGGGGAAATGGGAGGTTATTAATGGAGAGTGGTGAGATATTAACTTTAGGAACGTGTGGAAGAGCAGGAGTTGGGGAAAAGAATAAGTAATGGAGAAGAAAAAGTCTCCACCCAAATGCTGGTCCTTCGGGACCAGCCCAAAAACTAATTATATATATATTTTTTTTATATATATAAAGATTAAGCCAAAATAATCAGAATTGAGAAAGAAGGAATTGGGCTCAGGCCTGGTTCTGGGCTCGGACTCGGGTCTGGGTCCGAAATCAAAAATCCAAGTTGTTATAATTTTCAAAAATCCTTTTTCACCCAAAAATAATTAATAGTAATATTTAATAATAATAATTTTTTTTTGAAAGCATTAATTAATAACACAAATATTTATTTAAATAAACTGCTACAAAAATAATGGGTTTCACAATCTTCCCTCCTTAGAAAATTTCGTCCTCGAAATTCCAAGGATCAGGGCCGGGGTACAATCAACACTTAGCCTTAAACAAAATGAACTTTAAACTAGCAGGCACGATCGGAATTATCAAAATATGATCTGAAATGGGACGGGAAAGTTTGGAGTATTCAAATCATTTTAGGCACGAGAAAAAACCTAGGTACCTCCAGGATCATAGAATAGGCGAGAACTAAAAGAGGTTACGAGAGAAAACAAGAAAAGAGTGGAGGTCGACATTTTATTTAAAAAGGCAGAAGATGATGGAATCTTCTAAGATGAGAAACCTAAATGTCCCATCAAATTGAAATAGGGTACAAAGATTTGTGACTCAGGGAGAATTGAAAAGTTGTACGATAGTAGGATACTAAAGATGATTAGAATGATAATGAATGTAATCGAGTGAAATATTTCCAATGAGGGCCGAGTGATGATCAACGAGGATGGAAGTATGTCGTTTCACCGCTCAACGGTCAGAAGATAGGATATGCGGGAAAAGACCTACAAGATAACTACCTATAGCTTCCAAATTAAATCTGTAACTAGATGATAATAATAATGAATGAATAAATACATAAGGTATAGGAATATATATGTATGCAGCGTGCCAAGGTTGAACAGAAAAGAGGTCGAGGTGGTCGAGCTTGATTTGATCCTAATAAATTTTTAGGACGACCAAGTAGAATTTTGTAGAAAATCTGTTATCTCTGATTGTGACAAAAGATTCCTGGAAATGAAGACAACCGCTAGAAATGTAAATCCTCTAATCAGACGAAAGTCAGAATGATTTGATAGTGCAAAAGGTAACCATGATATGAATGTAGTCTGAATAGTATTCGGGAACCAAATATGTTTGAAGTCACTTTGTCTCAAATCCATGCCTCGCCAGAGTGCACCTGACTGCAGTGAATTTTTTTTGACCCAATAACTTGAATAATTTTAGGTGACCGAGTACTCTTTTAACTTTATCCATTTCATGACTAAACAACAAAGATGATCAACATGGTGTATTTAGAACATAGTCACGATAATATCCAGAAATCTATGATCACCCAAAATCACTTCAACTTTAAAGTCTTTTTGCCTCGCCAGTGCGCAACCGGCTGCAGTAAACTCGCAGTTTTCATAATTCAGGCAAATCACTACTACGCACATGTGCGAAGTTGTATTAGGTTATTGGATATTTTCTCAGCTGTGTCCATGAAAATTTCAAGGAAATTTCCTAAAATTCAAACGAGTTCTAAAGTTTCATTTATGATAGAAAAAGGTATTGATGTATGTTCTACTGGTTTCAATAAAATTTATCAGGATAAATATGTGTTCCAGTAACTCTTGAGAATTAAGAGATTTGATTTTGAGGAAATTGATCAAGCTTGAGTATGGCCAATTGAGTTGGACGCAGGATAAGGTAGAAAAATCAGAGTTTTGGGTTGAGTTGAAGAAGTCAATGAGAACATTTCCCGATAAATCACTTAAAGGATACAGACGTTTACCAAAATTATTTGAAGAAATAATTTCTTATCCAAGGAAAGTTTTGAGAATGTGATAGGGAGTAGGGTTGTCGTAAAAGAAGTATGTCTTTATGGATTTCGGGAAGTCTGGTTAAAATGATTTAGTAGAGCCAACAGGGAAATGATTCAACAATTTTAAAAGAATATTTTACTAATAAGATGGAATCAATTCTCTGACCGTTCGTACTTCACGGTACTCAAGCATTGAGTTAAAATACTGCCTAAGCTTTGGATTGATCAAGAAGTTGCATAGAGAGTGTAGGGTTTCAAGTTGAGTGGGGAAATCAACAAAAATATTTGGAATAACCTAGGAGATAACAATCAAGATTTGAGGTTATTTTGAAAATATCTTCTCTAGGGGAATCATGAACTAACCAGGCTGAACCAATTCTTTCGGTAATAACTGAGGTTTATGGTTCCAAAAGGATTTGGTTCAGGATTCGCTCCAAGGAAGTCAATTTAGAATTTAGATCAAGTTTGGGTACGCAAATCATAAAAGTTTCTCCGGTAGACAAGAGTTATTAGAGTTTAGAACTCTAGATAGAGAATGAGTCTGGATTCCCGTTAAAGATAGAAAAAGATTGATCACTAGTGGAGAAGTTAAAAGGTCTGCTGACGAAGGAGATTAAGGAGTTCTAGTAATGGTCCATAATTAGCAAAAGTATAGATCCTAAGGGATGCTAAAAGTTCGTTAAAGATATGGGAAGGAGATAATCCCTAAAATCACGGGATACTAAAAGGTACAAAATCTAGGAAAAACATATGTAGTAACATACAGTCGGCCTAAACTGGTCAGGGTCCAAATCACTACTCATGCCCTCATCAAATTCTAATTGTTATAGGTACCAACTAATGTTTGGGTAATCCAAATTCTACCC
Organism: Iris pallida; assembly: GCA_029216955.1. Taxonomy (NCBI): domain Eukaryota; kingdom Viridiplantae; phylum Streptophyta; class Magnoliopsida; order Asparagales; family Iridaceae; genus Iris; species Iris pallida. Next base: position 7,067,707 of record JANAVB010029617.1, on the reverse strand, counting down.
TTCCAATTCTTAATCACCAACATATCCCTGATAAATATCGCCTTTCATTCCTCCTCATTTACAATTTCAGCAATTGTATCGTAGGAGAGAGACTTTGGGAAAGATTTCTACCATAAGGGTGTAAACAAGAATTTTATTCATAAAGGAGAATTACAGCAAGACTCTCATGATTATTCTAAGGACATTCAGTTACAACTTCTTATAACAATAGGTAATGGCAGTTCTAGGTACTAGTCCTCATGGCTCTGGCTCTTGTATGAGCAGTCTCCAATCGCCTCATCTTCTTCTATGATCCTCGAGTCTGCATCATGCCTTCCTGCAGTGAGTGTAGGAGGCAAGGCTTGCTCGATAGGAAGAGAGTCCCTAGGTTGCAGCGTAGCAGGTGTTGCTGGGATAGGTGCTCTGGTATAATGGACAGACAAGAGGCAGTTCTTTACCCGATGTTCAGTGGATCCACATGCCAAACACTGTCCCAATCTCTTGCGGCAACTAACGGCCTGATGACCAGACCTCTTGCAGTAGTCACAAGCCAATAGCCTCTTACGACAAGACTGCCGAAAAATAGGGTACTTGATGGGACCCAAATATCTTCTAGATTCAGGGGTATACCTTCTAGGGTGAGGTTCCGCACTAACTCGGTTTAAGATAGCTAAGGCTACGTCAATGACATTATTCATAACATCCCTCGTAATATCAATCTGTTTCTGCTGGGCCTCGGCTTGGGCCTTCTGACCTTCAAGTACACCTCGCAGCAGGCTTGCGAGGTCAGAGGAGTTATCGGGCACTGAGGCCACAGCTTGAGCAGCTACTGCTGCAGTGTCCTGCACCTCAGCCCGAGAATAGGTAAGGTCCGCCGCTTGATCTGCAGTTCCAGAAGCGGCGCCAGGTGCTGGTGATTCATGGGGCCGATCGGTCAACTGCAAGGATGGGGGTTCTAGTCGTACTGGGGAAGATGGGGTGCGATCGGGAGATGGCACCGCATCACCAGCAGGGGTGGTCGTTCCCTTGGTCATATTCTGGAAAGTATAGGTTGCAATACATAAGCAAGGTAGCCTACCAGTCTATATCAATCAAAAATATTTAATAATAAAATATTTTGGTCCTATGTCGTGACAAATTGATGTTCTAGTGTTCTAGTTGCTTCTAGATAGGTTTTCCTAAGTTGTTGTTGTTGTGGACCTGCATGGGCCACCACTGAAAACATGTCACGACCCGATCCCAAGTTAATGGGTCGAACCGGACCATGCCCAGCCTGCACCGTGGTGAGACGGCGGCAGTAAGCTGTTCCATTGCAGGTATTCACAACAACACAAGTACATTTGTCACAACTGTTCTATTCGGAATTTGAAACTTTGTTTAATAAATATTCAGGAGTACAACTGAAAAGGGAAATGCTGAAATAAACTACAAACTCCAAATAAAGAAGAAAATGCAGAAAGGGAAACTATCTAAGCATCAGGTTCAGCAGTCCTCCAGAGACGGCTCCGGTACCGTCGCAGGGTAGAGAACCGGGTCATAATAGCTGTTATAATATAGCTCTTCATCCTCAGTGTTACCTAAAATGTTGTCTCCAGTCAGGAGGGAGCAAGAACGAAATATGCATCTCATAATTTAAATAGTAATTGGAAAGTGCAGGGTAAACAGTTTGAAATAATGATTTTCAGCAGTATAAAACAGTTCAGTGTGTTTTGAATATGCAAACGTCTATGACCGGCTTGGGTTTGAACAGTAGTATCCTAGCGATACGATATGGCTTATCCCCGTGTGTAAGAGGGGTAAGCTAACACAGTTATGTCATAGGGGCTTTGGTCATAAACGCCTACACTATTCCCCCAGTCCCACAATCAGTAACAGTATCAATCAGTAGTTGAACCCCAAGATAGAGTTCCGTGTCAGCAGTGTGGTTTAACATGCAGCTTAACTTTACTAAGTAAAATACATGAATACATAATCCGAAACTTGTCTTGTATTAGATGACTGGAAAGACGGGTTGATACCGAGGAGGAACGTCAGGTGTAACTTCGAGTTCCTACAGTTGAGAACTCGACTTAGAACCGTTGCGTAACCAAGCTAAGTGTGCTAGTTGCAATCTCTAGTAGCAAGTCCTAGTCAGGTTTTAGTTGTTATTAAGCTACAACTAACGATTACGTCGCAACTACGTGCGTTGATTAAACCGGCTAATTTGATTATTGGAAAATAATAACAAGAACCAATTATCTTTGGAAAACTTTGTGTTTTTGTAATATATCTATAAAAATATAGTTTCTTGCAGTGACAAATCATGAACTAGTTATCTTACTAATATTTTATCCATTTAATTAATTCTTAATTAATTATATGATTACGCTCTAACTACGATTATACATCCAATCCAAAACCACCCAAAAATCAACATCAACCCAGAAAAGAAAGTAAAATCTACACTATGCAATACATGGGCACAGCTAATCATCCTAGAGTTATGGGCTTATGCCCTGTACAATTCTTTTACATAAAATAAGAGAAAAACTGTTTAATTCTTAAAATGTGCAGTACTTAATTATCTAAAATAAACAACTTAAACATTAAATAAAATAATTTAAATCAAAGTTGGAGTCTCAGACTCGGTCCATCATCAAATCTAGCTAATACCTCAACGCCCGGTCGGACCGGTGCGTTTGCATTTTGCTAGGGCCCACAGACCGGTACGGTCGTCACCCAAAAATCAGTTTTAAATTCATTTTCCGAAAACCAATTTGAAATCCAAATAAATAAAGTTTTTGTAAAAATTTGGGCAGCATTTCCTCTATTTCGAGGCAACCCAAAACTGGGAAATGCGCCAACCAAAAACCTGCAATTGTTCCAACCAGGAATAACCCAAAAATATATCCACAGAAATAATTTTTCCAACCACAGAACCTTCCCGAAATACCCGGGATTCCCGCAATCAAACCAACAACACACAAATCTCAGCAGACAGTATCACAGAAAATGCTAACGTAGCTAACCGAAACTACCACGTAGCTAACCGGATTTCCGAAGGGGAAACCGGGGACCGATATCATCATAGACTACCAATGAAAAGCAACGGGACAGAGAATTTATACCTCGGGTGCTCGGCTAGAGCTCTCAGATGATATAAAGAGAATAAAATAAATCCAGCAGCGACGTCAACGCCGAAAACGCCGGAAATCAGCAATAGGGCACGCTGGCCAGAAAAAGATGACGCGAAGAGCAGCGACGTCGGCGGACAGCGACGCTGTCAGCGTCGGGGTGACGCTGCCAGAGGGGAAGCTCGCAGGGAGCGCTGGTCGTCGGAGTAGGACCGCGCGGGCGGACAGATCTGGACAGCGGGTCCGCTGTGGGGCGCCGAAGGGCAAAGGGCGCGGGAGAGCTGCCGCGAGAAGGGGCGAGACGGGGTCGGCGGCGGCCAAATACAGCCGGCCGGAGGGTGGCGCGGCTCCGCGGGATGGCCGGAGAGGGCGCGCGCGGAGGCGGGGCGTTTGGCGGACGCGGCCGCGGGGACAGCCGAGAAGGGTCGGCCCGCGGGAGAGGGGGCCGCGGGATGCTGGCTCCGCCGGGGAAGTCGCGCGGTGGCACGGGAACGGGGCCGCGCAGAGGGCTTCGCCGGAAGGGCGTCGGTGGCTAGGGCTTGGGGAGGGTTCTGTGGAAACCCTTCCAGAGACATAGAGGGATGATTGGTTTGCTTTGTGAGGAAAGAGAGAGAGAGAGAGAGTGATTTTCTATTCTCTGTGAAGAGCTCGTGAGTGAGGGAGAGAGTGGGGGAAATGGGAGGTTATTAATGGAGAGTGGTGAGATATTAACGTTAGGAACGTGTGGAAGAGCAGGAGTTGGGGAAAAGAATAAGTAATGGAGAAGAAAAAGTCTCCACCCAAATGCTGGTCCTTCGTGACCAGCCCAAAAACTAATTATATATATATATTTTTTATATATATAAAGATTAAGCCAAAATAATCAGAATTGAGAAAGAAGGAATTGGGCTCAGGCCTGGTTCTGGGCTCGGACTCGGGTCTGGGTCCGAAATCAAAAATCCAAGTTGTTATAATTTTCAAAAATCCTTTTTCACCCAAAAGTAATTAATAGTAATATTTAATAAGAATAAATTTTTTTTTTTGAAAACATTAATTAATAACACAAATATTTATTTAAATAAATTGCTACAAAAATAATGGGTTTCACACGCCCACTCCTCTGTCTTGAGATCAAAGCGAGCTATGCCAATATCATATTGGTTTTCATTGTAGTTGATGCTTTAGTAAGAGTAGTCCATTTGCAAATTGAAACTAGAAGAGGGGGGGGGGGGGGGGGGGGGGGGCACGACTCTCCACTGCCCATTGGTGCATAAAGTGAAGACTTGGTTGTCCATTTGTACATGGCAGCTCGTGGGCACCTCTTTAGATGAAGATATAGTAGACCACCTTCAATTCCTTATGGCTTATGCCCTGCCAGGTCTTTACTCATACTTCTTTAGCAAGAGCAAAAGTTCATTGCATTACTATCATTTGCGTTCTCTCCTTCCTTCCCTATATTTGTTTTGAAAATTATTAATAATATAGGATATCCTCGATCCCATCACCCTTAGCCGATTGCCTTGGTTGTCCACCATTATTTATAAGCTCCTCAATTTTGTTTATGCAAAATTAATTTAAAGCATCAACAAATAGTAAAATAGTTATCACTTTACTAATAATTATTTTCCAGAATATTAATTTGATTAATTTAATATGTATGTGGTATCAACCTATCAAGGATTCTTTTACTATCACTAGAAAGAGTTGTAAAGTAGTTACAATATTATGGAATATGAGCTAGCAAGTGTATGTAGGGTTTCAAAATTCACCATTTCATAATCCAAATGACGACCATAAGTTTAGCAAATCCTATTGATAGTCATTTAGATTTTGATATTCAAATATAAACTAGATTATGAAACCAATGTTGACTTACCTAACTGTTGGTGCTTTCTTTGGTGCTATCTTTACATGAAGAGAGCTTGCTCTCAACATGCCTTGTAAATTTTAGTCCCACATCGGAAATGCACCATGAGTTATCTCAACATATATACTTGGGTGTGTTGTTGAGAGATGCACATGGGGTGGTGACCCTAAGGAGGGAACCATATGGGTGATTTTACTAGGAGGTAAGAATAAGGCTCCAAGGATTAAGCATTAATGCTTTTGTCATTCTCTTGGATTTATTCCACTTGGAGCTAAGCCCCAACGGGGCTTAGCGACTCGGACTCGGACTCGGACTCGGGCTCGGGCTCATGGGCTCATGGGCTCATGAGGCGTAATGTGGCGTTTTGTTGGCGCACTTTGCACTTAGCACGTCAGCAGTCATGCGGCTCATATGCGGCCATGCGGTCTTATGCGGCATGCGGCTCATATGCGGGCTCATGCGGCTCATGCGGTCCATGCGGCTCATGCGGCTCATGCGGTCCATGCGGCTCATGCGGTCCATGCGGCTCATGTGGTCCATGCGGCCCAAGCGGTCCATGCGGCCAGGCTGCTGCTGCTGCTGCCGCATGGAGGGCTACGCTGACTGTGCAGATTTCAAATCGGTTATGGAAAGGATGAATCAATGCAATTAATTCAGATCCTATCTTTGTGGGATTTGAATTAATTTCGTTCCTATCTTTGTGGGATTTGAATTAATTTAGTTCCTATCTTTGTGGGATTAGAAGTAATTCGTTGCTATCTTTTTGTGATTTGATTCAATCTTACCATAACTGAAGAGGCGGCTAGGATTTCCACTCTCTCTCTATATATACTCTCTTCTGGCCTCCTTTGTGGGTACTACGAAAATACAAGTCAGAGAAGTAGAAAGAGAGAGAGAGCTGCTGCCGCCATTGCAAGTCCATCCGAGGAGTCAGAACAGAGGTGACATCGAGCGTTCCACAAGTTCTTCAAACTTGCTGGTTCCATTCTGATAGTGTGTCTTTGTAATCCTACCATAAAAGTTTTATGCTATTAGTTCAAAGAGAAATCTACTAGGCATCTAACTTTTGGTTCAAAGGAGGATCACTGACTGGGAAACTATCAGGTAACGGTGGGTACTTGTTCTATGGAACATGGAAGGGATACGAACCCATAACCACTGTTGTCTACTATGTATTTTTCTGCGGAAAAACAGATCCTGTGGAAGGTTGGCTTAAACGCCTTAATGAGTTCTCAGGCAGAGTGAATGTCTGGTGTGCTTTACAGGAAGCACGGTAGAGCAGCACTACAAGGAGTGAAACTCCATGCTACAGTGGGATGACTCCACCATGAGGTTCCCAGGTAGGGGTAATGCCTCGGCTTTGCAAGCCAAGTCATAGCGGCGTAGCACCGCAAATAGGCAGGTAGCCTAATGCTGTATGACGTAATTAAAGAGTTGTAGACAGCACTACAAAGGGGAGGATGGCCCCATGTTACAGTGGCACGACACCACGATGAGGTACCCAGGTAGGGGTAAAGCCTCGGCATTGCAAGCTATGTCGTTGCGGCGTAACACCGCAAGGAAGCCTTAGGCTTCATGCTGGGTAGTTTGGCACTACAAAGAGGCTTGTGACCTCATGCTACAGTAGTATGACACTACGATGAGGTTCCCAAGTAGGGGTAATGCCTCGGCTTCAGGCCATGTCATAGCGGCGTAGCACCGCAAGGAAGCGCAAGGCTTCATGCCATATCTCTTTAATAAAGAACTCACCTATAGTGTATGGAAAGAGATATCAGGCCGTCTCTTGAGGGTAAACTTGTAGACGCCCAAAATTATACACTGAAACCAGGCTGGCACAGGTTCTTTAATGTGCAGCCAGAAGCACACGTAACTACACTTTGTGAGTGGGAAGAATTACAATTGTGGTGCAGAATTCAAGGCGTAGTCCATTCTTGTATCACATTGTTATTTAACCCATGCGGGAAGATTCAAGTCGTCAGCGACATCTATCCTAATGCAAAATGGACAGTTACTGTGAGGAACGCTCAACCCTGGACACATATATATGTTGTGATATGTGGGGGATTGTTGGTGCTTTCTTTGGTGCTTTCTTTACATGAAGAGAGCTTGCTCTCAACATGCCTTGTAAATTTTAGTCCCACATCGGAAATGCACCATGAGTTATCTCAACATATATACTTGGGTGTGTTGTTGAGAGATGCATATGGGGTGGTGACCCTAAGGAGGGAACCATGTGGGTGATTTTACTAGGAGGTAAGAATAAGGCTCCAAGGATTAAGCATTAATGCTTTTGTCATTCTCTTGGATTTATTCTACTTGGAGCTAAGCCCCAACGGGGCTTAGCGACTCGGACTCGGACTCGGACTCGGACTCGGACTCGGACTCGGACTCGGGCTCGGGCTCGGGCTCGGGCTCATGGGCTCATGAGGCGTAATGTGGCGTTTTGTTGGCGCACTTTGCACTTAGCACGTCAGCAGTCATGCGGCTCATATGTGGCCATGCGGTCTTATGCGGCATGCGGCTCATATGCGGGCTCATGCGGCTCATGCGGCTCATGCGGTCCATGCGGCTCATGTGGTCCATGCGGCCCAAGCGGTCCATGCGGCCAGGCTGCTGCTGCTGCTGCCGCATGGAGGGCTACGCTGACTGTGCAGATTTCAAATCGATTATGGAAAGGATGAATCAATGCAATTAATTCAGATCCTATCTTTGTGGAATTTGAATTAATTTCGTTCCTATCTTTGTGGGATTTGAATTAATTTAGTTCCTATGTTTGTGGGATTATAATTAATTCGTTGCTATCTTTTTGTGATTTGATTCAATCTTACCATAACTGAAGAGGCGGCTAGGGTTTCCACTCTCTCTCTATATATACTCTCTTCTGGCCTCCTTTGTGGGTACTACGAAAATACAAGTCAGAGAAGTAGAAAGAGAGAGAGAGCTGCTGCCGCCATTGCAAGTCCATCCGAGGAGTCAGAACAGAGGTGACATCGAGCGTTCCACAAGTTCTTCAAACTTGCTGGTTCCTGGAAGCAGATCGTGTGGGGCGAATCTTGCTTTGAGCAACGGTGTTTTGACACCCCAGCATTGTTCTTCTTCTCATCTCTCTTTAATTTATTGTAACTTGTTCTGTCCCAATTGCAACACGTTTGCAAGGAAGAACGAGAGATCTTCTTTTTTCTATTTCCCTCCTTCAGATTGTAATTTGGTTTTTTGTACCATCGTAGATCTTGAGTTTGATCACTGCAAAGTTTGTGTGACATCTCAGATCTCGATTGCTTCAGTTTTCCATCTTTGATCAAGCCCCGGGAATAACAATCTCAAAGCAAGATCCGTATAGATGGAAAACATTAATGCTTCGCTCCTCCAATCGGACTTCTGCAAGTTGGAAAAGTTCGATGGAGAGCACTATCAAGTCTGGAAGAGAAAGGTGTACCTAACTCTTCAACTGAAAGACGTTAATCATGTTCTGTTGGAGGAAGAACCCTCTGTTCCAGACACTGGATCTACTGCCGCCATCAACGCGGCTACCAAACTCCAGGCCAAGTGGAGAAGGGAAAATAGCATATGCAGGCTTCTCATCCTGAATGCTATGGAGGACTCCCTGGCAGAATCCTACTCAAAGAAGGAACTTGCCAGAGACATATGGGAGTCTGTGGAAAATCTGTATGAAGAAGACAAGAACAGGAGCAAAATGTTTGTGGTTGAAAAATATCACAAATTGTTCTTTGAGGACGAAAAGTCCATGTTACCACAGGTGAAAGAATTTCTGAAGCTGCATCAGAAACTGAAAGACGAAGAGATGCCCCTTCCCGACAAGTTTGTCGTCGGAGGGATCGTCTCAAAACTTCCTGCTGGATGGAGTACCTTCTATGCAAGGATGCACAGGAAGAAGCTAGACATTAGCTTGGGAGATCTACTTCAAGAGATCCATGTTGAGGACGAGATGCGTTCTCAACAGAAGGTGGACACTCTGTCCAAACAGTTGGCTAAAGCCAATCTGGTGCAGACGAGGGATCCCAAGGGGAAGCAGGCGGCTTCTCATCCCAAGAAGAAGGATTTCACTAATCTGAAAGTAAAGGGTCCTTCATTCAAGCAACAGAAGACTAAGTCCCACGTGACTTGTTACAATTGTGGCAAGAAAGGCCACTACAAGAGTGAATGCAGATCTAAGCCTAAACAATCAGAGAAAGGTGAGCCTAATAAGGTTTCATTGGTTTCTAACATTATTGCTATGATCGGACAGGTCACAACTGTGGGGGTTGACTCTGACTGGTGGATAGACACTGGTGCGACTTGCTATGTCTGTTCTGACAAGGAATGGTTCGTCACGTACCAGCCGATATCTGAGAAGGTTGTCATGGCGAACCAGGTCCAAGCTGAAGTTCTGGGGATTGGGACTGTGGAGCTGAAACTCACTTATGGGAACACTCTGACGCTTCAAGGTGTGAAGCATGTTCCTGTGATTGCCAAGAACCTGATCTCTGGGAGCCTGCTCTGCAACGCAGGCTTGAGGATGGACATCAACGCTGGTCAGATGGTTATGTCCAAGAAGGGAACATACTTCGGGAAGGCTTATCAAACCGAAGGAATGTTTAAAATTCAACTTGTCAACCAGTTTGATGACATTAATGCAGTTGCATTTTCTGATTATTCTCTTGAGTTGTGGCATAATTGACTAGGACATGTTCATTGTAAAAGAATCAACAAAATGTCTAGTCTAGGACTTATCTCCAAATGTGGGAGTAAGGTGGAGAAGTGTGAAGTGTGTGCTCAGACGAAGATCACAAGGAAACCCTTTCATCGGGTCAATCGAAGCACAGATCTTCTGGAGTTGGTGCACTCCGACATCTGTGACTTCAAACATTTCTCCACGAAGGCCGGGATGAAGTATTTCATAACCTTCATCGACGACTTCTCAAAATACGCGTTCGTCTACTTGCTCAAGTCCAAAGACGAAGCTTTCGAGAAGTTCAGAGAGTTCAGGGTCGAAGCTGAACGGCAGACCGGACAACAACTCAAGAGGTTGAGAAGTGATCGAGGTGGGGAGTACAGGTCTCATGAATTCGCATCGTTCTGCAAAGAACATGGAATCATATGCGAGACTACTGCTCCATATTCTCCTCAATCCAACGGAGTAGCAGAGAGGAAGAACCGAACATTAACAGAAATGATGAATTCTATGCTGCTCACTGCAGGTCTTCCAAAATGCTACTGGGGAGAAGCTGCATTAACGGCCACTTTCATTCTGAATAGAGTGCCATATGCAACTTCGGACGTAACTCCTCATGAACTCTGGTTCAAAGTCAGACCAAACTTGAATGTTATTCGAGTGTGGGGGTGTCTGGCGTATGTGAAGCTTCCAGATCTGAAGATTCAGAAGCTGGGGACAAGGACTACGAAGGCGATCTTCTTGGGGTATGCCGAGAAGAGTGATGCTCGGAGATTTCTTGATATTGAATCAAATCATATCATCGAATCTCGCGATGCTGAATACTTTGAAGACAAGTTTGCAAAAGACAAAAACATTGTTCTTTCGGACATTCCGGAAAATGATGTAGGTGCAAATGAGACTGAAATCTCATACGAGCCAGTAGTCCAAGAAGAAGCTGTTGTTGATGAAACAACTCTTGTACCAGAACTCGCAGAGCCGTCAGCTAAGCGAGCGAGGAGACCGAAAGATTTCGGAGAAGACTTTGTCACCTATCATGTGGAAGCAGATCCGCTTACCTATGATGAGGCGATGAAGACCAGAGATGCTATCTTCTGGAAGGAGGCAGTGAATGACGAGTTTGACTCTATCACCTACAATAACACATGGGTGTTGGTAGATCTACCTGAAGGAGAAAAGCCTATTGGATGTAAATGGATCTTCAAGAAGAAGATGAAGGCAGTTGGAACTATCGACAAGTTCAAGGCCAGGCTGGTCGCCAAGGGATTTTCTCAGAAACAGGGGATAGACTACTTTGACACGTACGCTCCAGTAGCTCGGATGACCACCATCAGGATGTTAATCGCTCTAGCAGCTATACATAAGTTGGTAATACATCAGATGGATGTAAAGACAGCATTCCTGAATGGGGAGCTGACCGAAGAGATTTACATGCAACAGCCAGATGGATTTGTCGTCAAAGGTCTTGAAGACAGTCTGCAAGTTGGTGAAATCATTATATGGTTTGAAGCAAGCTCCCAAGATGTGGCATGAGAAGTTTGACAAAGTTATTAGGTCAAACGGCTACAGAGTCAGCGAGACGGACAAATGTGTTTACACAAAGTTCGCTGATGGAAGAGGAGTCATCGTTTGTCTGTACGTGGACGACATGCTAATCCTAGGTACGGATATAGGCTGTGTCACAGAGACAAAGAAGTTCCTCTCAACCAAGTTTTGTATGAAGGACTTGGGGGATGCAGATGTCATCTTGGGAATAAAGATCATCCGGACAGACACTGGAGTAGCGCTGTCACAATCTCACTACATTGAGAAGATGCTCACACGATATGGGTATAAGGATCTTCCAGGGATCGATACGCCATACAGGTGTGATCAGAAGCTGAAGCCAAACTCGAGGGAAAGCGTCAGGCAGCTGGAGTATGCAAGCGTAATCGGGAGTTTGATGTATGCTACTACTGCCACAAGGCCTGACATAGCTTTCGCCGTGGGAATGCTGAGTCGTTTCACGAGCAATCCAGGCATTGAGCACTGGAAAGCTGTGAAACGGGTTATGAGATATCTCAAGAAGACTCAGATATATGCACTGCACTACAACGGGTATCCGACAGTAGTGGAAGGCTTCAGTGATGCTAGCTGGTGTTCAGAAGTGGAAAGCGAGAGATCCACAGGTGGATATGTTTTTTCCTTGGGTGGAGCTGCTATATCGTGGAAGTCGAAGAAGCAGACAATACTCTCTCGTTCCTCCATGGAATCTGAATTCTATGCACTCGAAACTGCAGCAGATGAAGCAGAATGGCTTCGGGAGCTCATGTATGATCTTCCAGTGGTTGGAGCTCAGATACCGGCGATACCGATATACTGTGACAACCAGGCGACTGCGGCGGTGGCATCAAATGACCTCTTCAACGGGAAGAAGAGGACTGTGCGATTGAAGCACAGGACAGTACACGATCTTATCAAAAGAGGTGTAATTGCAGTGGTTGATGTTCGGAGTCAGGAGAACCTGGCAGATCCGTTCACAAAGGGCCTCAAGCGCCAGTTGGTCGATGACACAGCTTGTAAAATGGGCTTGAAGGCATTCTGATAGTGTGTCTTTGTAATCCTACCATAAAAGTTTTATGCTATTAGTTCAAAGAGAAATCTACTAGGCATCTAACTTTTGGTTCAAAGGAGGATCACTGACTGGAAAACTATCAGGTAACGGTGGGTACTTGTTCTATGGAACATGGAAGGGATACGAACCCATAACCACTGTTGTCTACTATGTATTTTTCTGCGAAAAAACAGATCCTGTGGAAGGTTGGCTTAAACGCCTTAATGAGTTCTCAGGCAGAGTGAATGTCTGGTGTGCTTTACAGGAAGCACGGTAGAGCAGCACTACAAGGAGTGAAACTCCATGCTACAGTGGGATGACTCCACCATGAGGTTCCCAGGTAGGGGTAATGCCTCGGCTTTGCAAGCCAAGTCATAGCGGCGTAGCACCGCAAATAGGCAGGTAGCCTAATGCTGTATGACGTAATTAAAGAGTTGTAGACAGCACTACAAAGGGGAGGATGGCCCCATGTTACAGTGGCACGACACCACGATGAGGTACCCAGGTAGGGGTAAAGCCTCGGCATTGCAAGCTATGTCGTTGCGGCGTAACACCGCAAGGAAGCCTTAGGCTTCATGCTGGGTAGTTTGGCACTACAAAGAGGCTTGTGACCTCATGCTACAGTAGTATGACACTACGATGAGGTTCCCAAGTAGGGGTAATGCCTCGGCTTCAGGCCATGTCATAGCGGCGTAGCACCGCAAGGAAGCGCAAGGCTTCATGCCATATCTTTTTAATAAAGAACTCACCTATAGTGTATGGAAAGAGATATCAGGCCGTCTCTTGAGGGTAAACTTGTAGACGTCCAAAATTATACACTGAAACCAGGCTGGCACAGGGCCTTTAATGTGCAGCCAGAAGCACACGTAACTACACTTTGTGAGTGGGAAGAATTACAATTGTGGTGCAGAATTCAAGGCGTAGTCCATTCTTGTATCACATTGTTATTTAACCCATGCGGGAAGATTCAAGTCGTCAGCGACATCTATCCTAATGCAAAATGGACAGTTACTGTGAGGAACGCTCAACCCTGGACACATATATATGTTGTGATATGTGGGGGATTGTTGGTGCTTTCTTTGGTGCTTTCTTTACATGAAGAGAGCTTGCTCTCAACATGCCTTGTAAATTTTAGTCCCACATCGGAAATGCACCATGAGTTATCTCAACATATATACTTAGGTGTGTTGTTGAGAGATGCACATGGGGTGGTGACCCTAAGGAGGGAACCATGTGGGTGATTTTACTAGGAGGTAAGAATAAGGCTCCAAGGATTAAGCATTAATGCTTTTGTCATTCTCTTGGATTTATTCCACTTGGAGCTAAGCCCCAACGGGACTTAGCGACTCGGACTCGGACTCGGACTCGGACTCGGGCTCGGGCTCGGGCTCATGAGGCGTAATGTGGCGTTTTGTTGGCGCACTTTGCACTTAGCACGTCAGCAGTCATGCGGCTCATATGCGGCCATGCGGTCTTATGCGGCATGCGGCTCATATGCGGGCTCATGCGGCTCATGTGGTCCATGCGGTCCATGCGGCTCATGCGGTCCATGCGGCTCATGCGGTCCATGCGGCTCAAGCGGTCCATGCGGCCAGGCTGCTGCTGCTGCTGCCGCATGGAGGGCTACGCTGACTGTGCAGATTTCAAATCGATTATGGAAAGGATGAATCAATGCAATTAATTCAGATCCTATCTTTGTGGAATTTGAATTAATTTCGTTCCTATCTTTGTGGGATTTGAATTAATTTAGTTCCTATGTTTGTGGGATTATAATTAATTCGTTGCTATCTTTTTGTGATTTGATTCAATCTTACCATAACTGAAGAGGCGGCTAGGGTTTCCACTCTCTCTCTATATATACTCTCTTCTGGCCTCCTTTGTGGGTACTACGAAAATACAAGTCAGAGAAGTAGAAAGAGAGAGAGAGCTGCTGCCGCCATTGCAAGTCCATCCGAGGAGTCAGAACAGAGGTGACATCGAGCGTTCCACAAGTTCTTCAAACTTGCTGGTTCCTGGAAGCAGATCGTGTGGGGCGAATCTTGCTTTGAGCAACGGTGTTTTGACACCCCAGCATTGTTCTTCTTCTCATCTCTCTCTAGTTTATTGTAACTTGTTCTGTCCCAATTGCAACACGTTTGCAAGGAAGAACGAGAGATCTTCTTTTTTCTATTTCCCTCCTTCAGATTGTAATTTGGTTATTTGGTTTTTTGTACCATCGTAGATCTTGAGTTTGATCACTGCAAAGTTTTGTGTGACATCTCAGATCTCGATTGCTTCAGTTTTCCATCTTTGATCAAGCCCCGGGAATAACACTAACTCCCCCAAGAAAGGAAACTAAAGTTTTAGATAATTAATTTGGTTTAATGTCATGAAGGTCTATATGGATGCCTTTACCTAGTAAGAAGATTAATAAAAGTTTAGAGAGAAGAAAAGGGATATATGCATAGTATTTATTGATTTTAAAAAAAGACTCATGATAGAGTGCCTAGGGAGATGTTGTGATGGGTTTTGGAGAAGAAACAATTCTTTAATAGCTATTTTGAGATCATAAAGGATTTATATCGTGGAGTTACGAGTATCATGCGGACCATTGGAGGAGATACCATACCATTTCTCATAACTATTGGTCTACATTAAGCATCAACATTAAGCCCGTACATGTTTGCATTAGTTATGGATGAAATTACTAGAAAAACTTGAGATGAAGTTCCATTTTTTATTTTGTTTATTGATTATATTGTATTAGTTGATGGGATTGTAGAAGAATTCGACTCTAAAATAAAAGTGTAGTGAGTGAGCTTTGGGTTTTAAGGGTCTTAAAATTAGTAGGACGAAAGCAAAGTGTATGAAATGTAAGTTCAATCAAATCACAACGAGAAATTAGGGGGTAGTACATCTTGATGGATGAGATATCTAGGAGCGATATGTTTTGCTATTTAGAATCCATTCTTCTTAATGTAGAGATCGAGAAGGATTTTTTTTGTAGAATTAAACATGGTGGTCGAAATGTTACATTTCTATAAACCTTGACGCTATGATAATACTTGATGTTTGCATCATGGAGTCATGGAGGAGAAAAATTGTCTTTCGGAAAGAACCTCTTTACTATTATTATTATTATTATTATTATTATTATTATTGACCTTCTATATACCTTGCATAAACAAGAACCTCAGGACACCATAACACCCTTCTTATACTATATTTTATGTTGTATTATTTCGGGACAAAAAAGAGACCAAATATTGGGTTAGCACATTGTGAACCATTTTTGCATAAAACGGGGGGGGGGGGGGGGGGGGGGGGGGGGGGGGTTAAGGCTGTATATATCAAAACCCTCCCAAGACCTTGCATAAGTGAGAACACCATAACACCCTTATTATACTATATTTTATGTTGTATTATTTCGGGACAAAAAAGAGACCAAATATTGGGTTAGCACATTGTGAACCATTTTTGCATAAAACGGGGGGGGGGTAAGGCTTGTATATATCAAAACCCTCCCAAGACCTTGCATAAGTGAGAACCTAATGTAACTTTTGACACTCTTTTTAAGACGTACAAAAGAATTAAGTGACCAAATATTGGAAAATTAGATGCATAATACTTTTTGTGGGAAATTTGGTACGCCCCCCTCCACTTTTTTTCTTCTTCTATTTAGTGGAGGCCCCTCAACTTTTAATTTCTTACCAACCCTTATTTGCGTAAACAACTACATACATCCATTTTTGTACATATCGTATGTAGTACTATTTTCGGACCATAATGCCCTTTGTGTGGGACAAAAGAAAAAAAAAAAAAAAAAATATATATATATATATATATATATATATATATATATATATATGTGTGTGTGTGTGTGTGTGTTGGGGCACTTTGTTGAAACATGGTGGCTCCCCTTTCCCAACATGTTATTTACTATTTTACCCCCCCTGCAAAGGTAATATGAGTATTTAAAAGAGATCATGTGCATTAATTACGCTTGGCTCTTAAGGAACCCCCAATGGAACAATGTTAGCATTGGCTGACATGCCCCCCTTGGGCCCACTAATTAGTTGTTTTCTTCTATTTGCATGCCGAACTTTGTTTTGACGTTGATCGCATGTAAGTACCAATATCACAAGTTAATTACTAATATCACATGCTAGTATCAAGGTCATAAGTCACATTGATCACAAGTAAAATACCAATATCATATTTTATGAAAATGTCACACGTGAATTATAGAAACCACAAGTTGGGTACCAATGTCACATATGAGATCAACGATCACAACTTAGATAATGTCACAAGTTACAACTAGATCTCACATATGTTCTATTATATGTAATACATAGCAGTAACATGTAACAAGTTACAAGTAGATACCACATATTACCCTTATGTGCAACAAATAGTAGTAATATACAACATCGGATGATTTTATGTAACACTCGTAAAATTCTATATTGTATATTTTGTATTTTATACTATAAAAAATATCTAATGTGTTCATGATTTTATTTTGTATGTTTTTTTTACATTTTTGGAAATTATTTGTTTTACTTTGATTGTCGTTGGTATGATCCGTTTAGATTATTAATCCTAAACCTATATAATTTTTTATTTTATTTTAAATAACATCATTTAATAGATCTCATCTTTGTATCCTTATTTTATATTAAATAACGTGGTTTAATAGATCTTATGTTTGTATCCTTATTTTCTGATTTCTTTTTCCTGTAAATATTGTTATAATTGAGATTATTCTAAGAGATAACTTAATTTTATACTACACAATTTATATTTCTGATATAATTAATATTAGAATAAATTGTTATATTTAAATTATATTTTTATTTAGATTTTTTCTAAATTTTATTTTTCACTGTCAACCTAATTTGTGATATATAAGTCTAATGTAATATCTGCTGGTCTGCAGGAGGAGGAACTTCCATAAGAAATAAAGAGCCACTTTATACAGCCAAGGGCAAGTTTCGTAATTTATACACGTGTAAAGCAAAATTTGGAGGGAATAAAGATGATGAAGATGTAATTTTAGGGAGCTATTGGGATGTTTTAGAAAGTGCATTCTTTCCTTCCTTAAATAAAGGGAGCCACCAGAATTGAAACACGTGCCCCATGGGGTAGAAACTAGAAAGATGTAAATATGTTGAACCTTGGGGGTGTTTAATAGGTCAACTAATTTCCAAACTTTTGACCGTTTGGCGGAAGGGTAGGATGATATAAATGAAGCGAAGTCTTTGGGGAGTTTAATAAAGTGAATTAGTTTTCACTTCTAAAGGGAAGCTGGATTCATTTTTTTTGTCCCATGTGAAGGGCATTCATATGATTTTACTAACAATTTAGTATGGTTCTACATACTATATGTACAAAATCGGGTTTTGTATGGCTGCATATGCAAACAAGGGTTGGGAAGAAATTATAAGTTGTGGGGCCTCCATTAAATGGAAAAAAGAGAGTGGAGGGCGCGCACCGTACCAAAGTTCCCCTTTTTTGGTTTATGATCACAACCATGGCACATAGGGGAGGATTTTAATATTCTAAATGACGTATGTTCATCCATTTGTGAAAACATATTGCTAGATTGTTCATTTTTCTTACATATGTAAGATTTGAGATGATACATATTGCTAGATTTGGATGATACAAATTGAATTTCATATTAGCTTAAGATTTGTACATTGGCTATCATTGACATTGTCTTTAGGGCTGTCTGCTTCATATGCTTATATCTTTATGATCGTTTGGAATTCTGTTTATTATCAGGATGGTTAACACGGCCTCGTTTGGTTCGCGGAAAGGATGGAAAGGAAATCAATTCCTTGGTATTTCCTTTCCTTAGGGAAATTACAATTCCCATTTATTTTTCTTTCCGATGTTTGGAAATGCCAAGGAAATTAGAAAGGAAAGTGAATACTTCAATGTGGGAAAGCTATTCCTTGCTTGGATGGATGGAATCATCTTCCCCTCTAATTTCCCTTCCATTGGGGAATCACTTTCCTTTCCTCCTCAATTCCTTTGGCATCCAAACATATGAAAGTAATGAATTTTCTTTTCCAACCCCATGATTCCGCGAACCAAACGAGGCCTCTCTCAGCCTACCAACTGCCCTTGAGATTTAGTTCATAGAGGTTAACTAACCTCCTAGGAGTTGAGGATCCTTTTTATTGTCTTGATGTTTTGCAATACTGTAGGCTCCTTGGTTAGGAATTATTATTTTTGGATTATTTTTAAGTTTGAAAGCTCATCCTACGGACACATCAAGACTCATTTTTTCTTTATTTCCGAGGTAAACATTATTTCTACTCATTATTCACATGTTCCCTTGTTCGAGTTATAAGAAAGTAGTTTTTTTGCTAATTATCGCCTCTATTTTTTTCATCTGTAATTTGTCATTAATTTTATTTCTGGCATTTCGGTATTGTAGACAGGTATACATGGCAAAAGAAATACGAACTGGGGAAATAGTGGCACTGAAAAAGATTAGGATGGACAATGAGAGAGAAGGGGTGTGCTTCTTTTTTTTTTCAATCATATATAATATCATTCATTTATTTTTGTATGTGACTGAGTTATATCCTTCTTCATGTGACTTGAGTTATATCATTCTGCAGTTCCCAATTACAGCAATACGGGAAATTAAAATTCTGAAGAAGTTACATCATGAAAATGTAATACAGCTGAAAGAGATTGTAACTTCTCCAGGTAGCTCTCCTGACTAAGAAACCTTTTATTTGCTGTTTCATGATCTGTTCTTACAGTCTTATTTTGTTAGGACTTAGTACAGTGTATTTTGCAAGAAAAGGTCGTTATATGTTTCCTAAACTTTATTTTCATAAAAAAAATCCAGGTCCTGAGAAGGATGAACAAGGAAGGCCAGGTACATTTTCTTGTTTCTATGAGTTCTGAATGATTTATTCTACATTTTATTTATAAAGTGATCATTGGACTAGGAAATTGTATGCGTTGCAATATTGCTTCTGCTGTGCTAGATAAATCTAATGGTTTTGTACTTTCACGGGAAGCACAGATGGGAACAAATACAAAGGCAGCATCTATATGGTGTTTGAATACATGGACCATGATCTAACGGGTCTTTCAGATCGTCCTGGCTTGCGGTTTACTGTACCTCAGATAAAGGTGTTATTATTTCTTGCAATTTTCTTTTTTGTTACTTCTATTTGTTGTCTACTAATGGTCCGTTTCGGTTTTTATTATAATAGTGTTATATGAGGCAGCTGTTAACTGGACTGCATTATTGTCATGTGAATCAAGTCCTTCATCGTGACATTAAAGGTTATTATTTAACTGTGTTGAATTTCAAAAAAATTTAACTGTGTTCAGTGTTTTTAGGACATTCTTTATTTCTGAAGTTAGACGTGGCCATATGATGTTAAAGTTATAATGTTGTTGTTGCAGGGTCGAACTTACTAATTGATAATGAAGGAAATTTGAAGCTTGCTGATTTTGGCCTTGCACGTTCATTCGCAAGTGACCACAATGGGAATTTGACAAATCGTGTGATCACTTTGTGGTATAGGTAAATGTAGCTAACGGGAGCTATAATGTTAAATTAGAAAAGAAATAATCATTCTGTTTACTGCTTTTCGAGGAATTTGCACCAGTCTTCAGATTTGATTGGTTTAGGTACATTGATTTGATCACAGACCTCCAGAACTCTTGCTTGGAACCACAAAATATGGTCCAGCTGTTGATATGTGGTCCGTGGGCTGTATTTTCGCCGAACTTCTCTATGGGAAACCAATCTTGCCAGGAAAGAATGAGGTAAAAGATGATTCTGCATGAAAATTTGTTCTTATTTATATATGTTATACACGTGGACCCTTGAAATTTGGGATCAAGGCTTGGTTTTTGTTGTGTTGTTGTTTTATGTATGTTATTTTTCATGACATGTATGTTACCTTTGGTTTTCTGGCTCTATATTTTGGTGATTGGAATCCTGTGGAAAATAAAAGGTAAAAAAGAATGGAAATATGCAAAATAAAATAAGTAAGTAAATAATTATCTACCTTTACATGGGAAAATTTTCAGTGGGAGATTGTTGGTGTTGAATTTTGGCACCTTTCCCCTCTTTCACCAAAAGGAACCAATTCTTTACTGTATTTTTCTTTCTTCAATTGCCTTGAAATGGTGATATCTGTATTTTGTTATGACATACCTTTTGCAACCACAAACCCATGCATAGGCAGTAGCAAAATCCTTTTCTCTACCTTTTAGGTGGGAAAACTTTCTGTGAGTGGACAGGGGTAGTTATTTGGCACCATTTCCCTCTTTCTATTAAAAAGGAAGCAATTTTTTGCGGACTTTAATTTTCCTTCACTTACCATTGAGACAATAACTTTTTTTTGTGTTCTGTGACAGATCTTTTGCAACCATAAACCATAGGATAGAGATCATATCTTCTGTGACCATAAAGGTTCGCTCTCATATAATGTACTGCAAGATGGTGTCCGTATTGTGTCTTCACCCGTATCCATGTCCGTATTGTGTCTTCACCCGTATCCATGTCCGTATTGATGCGATATAGGTGACTAATATAGTACCCATTTGAAAATGTCCATATCCCGTATCCATATTGTGATCGTATCCGTATCTCTGTCTGTATTCCTGCAACATAGTTTATCTCCCTTTTATCAAGAAAAAACATGATAATCATTTTAATTGTCTATATCGAGGCTGATTTCTATTTCAAAAATAAAATTAAAAAAATGGCTGATTTGGTAAGTTATTCCTGCTTCTGTCTTCTTATCAATTTTG
The DNA here is from genome assembly GCA_029216955.1 of Iris pallida. Lineage (NCBI taxonomy): Eukaryota > Viridiplantae > Streptophyta > Magnoliopsida > Asparagales > Iridaceae > Iris > Iris pallida. Next base: position 7,046,723 of record JANAVB010029617.1, on the reverse strand, counting down.
GAGTATATTTAATTTAACACTGTGCTCCTTGTCTACAGCCAGAGCAGTTAACAAAAATATTTGAGCTTTGTGGAACTCCAGATGAGATTAATTGGCCAGGTGTTTCTAAGATACCCTGGTATAACAACTTCAAGCCAGCAAAGCCTATGAAAAGGCGTGTCAGAGAGATTTTTAAGCAGTAAGCAATCTACTTATAACCTTCAGATTTTCCTTACGATGTTTCAACTTCTATAACCATTCGATAATAGGTTTGAACTTATTAAAATCGTCAGGGTCTGGACATATATAATTTGCTTAGTTTTTAATATAGATTTATGCTTGATTTGACAGTTTTGATCGTCACGCATTGGAGTTACTTGAGAGGATGTTGACACTGGATCCATCTCAGGTATTGTCTACTGTGTCTACAGGGATTTGGTTATTGTAAATACTGGTTTAGCAGAATATTCTTCCTTTTGGTTGCTATGAGCAGAAATATTCAAGTTTCAAGAGTCATGGTGACGAAAGAAAAGCTACATGAATATATAGTGTGTGGAGGTTCAGGTTCTCAGTATTGGTTTGTATAGTGAGAGCACATTCTCAATACAATGTTTTCACATTATTGATGTATGTGCTCATCTCTATGAATAGTTAATATAATTTATTTAACAAAAACATTATTTTGGTAAATCCTATATGTAGAAAATATTTTCAAATATTACATTTGAAATTTTCATTGTTCTTCTAGTGGCTCTTCAAAGGTCCTTAGCTATCTTTATGTATTACATTTGTAAAATTTCCCATTTTCACAGCTGTCTGGTCCATTTGGAAACCAATCTTGTTAACCTGCTGTAGTTTCATCTTCAGTTTAATTTCCATACTGTCTTCATATGCAAAGCATATGTGCTGTCATTATGCCCTATGTTGCACAAATATGGACACGGATACGGATAACTACGTGATGGGGGTATGGGATACGGGCATTTTCAAATATGGACAGTGTAATCACTTATGTTTGTATGGATAAGGGTACGAACACGAAACGGATACGGCCACCATTTTCCGTGTCTGTGCAACTTAGAATTATACTTGATTCTTTATATCAGAATAAGTCATCACGAGAAAGAAGCATCCTCTAGTCAACTTGCTTCTCTAGTTATTTGTCAAAGTTCTACTTCTGTTTTGCTGACTTGCCAGCCATTTCCAGGCAAATTCTTCAATGGAAAAATTTTCACTCTGAAAATGATTGAAAATAATCATGTTTCCATTTCGTCTTTTTCTTCTTTGGTTGGGTTCTACTTATATCGACTTCTGAAGATCATGAATCTATATTAAGTATCTGTATACTTTCTGTGTACCTTATCTTTGATCTGTTTCTTTACTTCCCCCTTTTGTTATTTAGAGAATCTCGGCCAAGGATGCACTTGATGCAGAGTATTTCTGGAATGACCCATTACCATGCGATCCTAAAAGGTTTCTTTCTTTGTTAGGCCCCCTTTAAAAGCTTTTTCCTTTTGTAATCTCTTGCATTCAGTCGCGATGGAGAATAGTCAAGTTCAATTTTGTAACATTTATATTGGGTCCCTTTCTATTGACAGCTTACCGAAGTATGAAGCTTCACACGAGTTCCAGACTAAGAAGAAGCGCCAGCAACAGAGGCAACACGAGGAGATGGCGAAGCGACAAAAACTGCAGCATCCACAGCCACATGCTCGCCTCCCTCCCATTCAACAAACAGGAGGCCAGCCCCATCCTCAGATCAGGCCAGGTCCCAGCCAGCCCATCCACAATCCCCAGCCGCAGATGGCAGCTGGAGGCCCAGGTCACCACTATGGGAAGCCCCGAGGGCCAGGTGGTGGCCCAAACAGGTACCCACAAGGCGGAAACCCTAGCGGCGGATACAACCCTAATCACCCGAATCGTGGAAGCCAAGGTGGCGGTGGCTACAGCAGCGGGCCCTACCCTCCACAGGGCCGTGGGCCCCCTTATGCCGGTGGAGGTATGCCTGGACAAGGTGGCCCTAGAGGAGGTGCTGGCGGTGGGGGCTATGGAGCTCCAAATTATCCCCAGGGTGCTCCATATGGTGGTTCAGGTGCAGGACGAGGACAGAATATGGGAAATAACCGCAACCAACAGTACAACTGGCAGTAGCTGCATGCGGTGGTGCTAGGGTGGCCGGTTTGCGCATTAGATATGAGATTATCATATGCTCATCTAAAAGTGGATCTCATCTTTGTCTGATTAGTTTATCGACAAGGAGTCTTACCTTTATTATGTTTGCTAGTATATTTAAACAAGATCCAACCCTCTTACTAGATGGAAACTGGATCAGTTGGACGCAGAAGTTGAGGTAATTCTTAATAAGGTATATGGTCCTTTACCTTAACATTTTCGTTGTCTCGTGGCTTCTGATATATACTGAGATTTGCATTGGCAGGCTTTTGCTGTCTGGTGAAGTAGTGTTATGTGCGCATGCTGCTTGTCCTTTGCTGCTGCTTTCCTAGAGTTACGGTGGTAGTTCTCAGGGAAGGTACGAGTATAATTTTGTGCAATTAAGTTTTTTAGTTTGGATGTAAACTGTATTCAGGAGCGAACCTTGCCCACTAGTTTTGATCGTGTTTAGTCAAAATCCGTGGACATTGTAAAAGCTTCCTTGGCAGTTACAGATCTTTAGCTATAACTTTGCGTTTGCGTGCTTCTCATGAACTAGGTATTTGACCAGGGCTTGGTGGAATCCCCAACTCGGGCATATTTTACCGCCTTTACTTGTTTACAGCATTACGGCGAACTGCTAATTCTTTCCAGTTCTTTGTTGAGACGGTATTGGAAGGCTTACCAAATGATAGGCCACTGCTGAAGCTGCAGTGATTCATTTGTGGTTTAGTCTATTATGCTCTGGTTGAGTTTTTTTCTTTTCTTCCATGGATATTACAGGAAAATGCTTGCTTTAGCATCCATTTGCTTTCTGAAGGTGCGATGAGCATGAGAGCATTAGAAACTTCTGTTGTATTAACACTGGCTAACGAAAGTGTCGGTGGCTTCGCCAGAGTGAGGTACACGCCAAAATGTACTAAAAATCCCCAGCGGGGAAAATAATAGTAAAGCCAAACAAGTACTAATCCCAAACATGTTTAGACTGTGAACCATGTTTTTATTTTTTACCAACCCTAGCGACACGCATAATAAACTGCTGGACCCATGATACCTAGGCGCTATACAACCGGAGTTCATGGAAGAAGATGATATTCAAAATTCAGACTGAGATTCTTAACTTTGGTTTTAAGAGCTATTTTTCTGTTAAAATGGAAATGTTACTTCTGCAATCTTCTGAATCTGGTTGTCTGCATGCCAATTTTTGTGTATGTTTTATCCTTTCTTTGGTTCAAACCAATCTGTCATATGCTCTAGTACCACGATCCTCTACCCGGCCAAATCATTCCTCTAGGTTCATAGAGTTGTCTCAAAATTCTACGACGACACAACAGCAACTACTTCATGGTGTAACTTGGGCCGGGCGGCCCGGTCCCTCGCTCGGGCTCGCATCGCAACAAGAGCTTGAATCATGATCGAAAATTTGGCATCATTTTAGCCGAGTTTACAATGAGCGTGCAAGTAGCGATATCGAAAGAAGATACTCCACTAAAGTTCTTATTGAATGTTTGCATTGTAGGAGACGATTCAACTGGGACCATAGCGCTATGGTACAGGAAAGCTATGCAGACATTTAAAATCTTGTATGGACATCTAGTAATCTTGTATGAGTCATTAATTGCAGTTTATGTACTAGTAATCTTGTATTAGTTATTAATTTTTAAATTATGCAAATCTTGTATTAGTCATTCAATTCATGTTTCATTTAGCAAATTAATTGTGCAAATTTTTTAAATTTTATTATACCTGTACATTTTTTTTTTAGTTTTTTTTTTTCAAAATAAAGGTTAGCATATAAACATAATTAGTTGGTTACAAATTATGAAACAATAGGTTATAAGGAAACTTAAATTCAAAATAAGGTCTTTAGCAAATTACTTGTACAACTCATTTTCTAAATTTATTATACTAATTTAAATTTTCTAAACATTAATAAAAACATTTTAAAATTATATAACTTTTATTTTCTAAATTTTTATTACATTTTTTTCCCTAAAAAAATCGGGCCGGGCCGGTCCAACCCTGCACCAGCCCAGACCAGGCCCGCTTCATCCTGGCCCGCCCAAACCGGGCCACGGGTCCGGACTGGATTCCCTTTTTTTGGATCTGAACCAGCCCGGACCAGTCCGTTCTTCATTTCGTGTTAAATCCGACCTGGCCCAGGCCCGGCCAAACCTGGGTCCGGGCCGGCCCAGCCTGGCCCACAGAACACCTTGGCAACGACTCAAATTCCTAACGAGCTCATTGGCCTATGGCCCATTATGGAATAATGAAGCATTTATGGTGGTTTATTATCTTTGGTCATACTCTCCTAAAGATGTAATAGCAAACAAAAGAAGAAAATAATTTTTTTTTTATCGTGAAATCAATAGTAATGGCAATATGAGACAAATAATGTGTAACTGAATCTTAATGCACTTTTGACTAGTACCATTACAAATAAAATTGTTACATTATAGCTACATATGCAACTTACAGTACATGGCTGACACGCGGGCTTAGAAGACACTGACCAGTCAGTATCTTATAACCTCAAGTAGCCTGACACTGGCCTGATTTCATTATCAAAACTCATTGCAAATATATAACAATTAGACAAGAAAAGAAACACTTCTTGTCATTCATTCCAAAAGATTCAGCAGATCTGATAATACCAAATAAGAACCCAAAAAAAACAGAAAAGAAACTGAGCTGTCATCGCCCAAGGAACCCAAACAGTTCCAAAGAACATAAACAGGGCCTTCATCACAAAGCATAAGAGCAGAAGAACTCAGTTTAATCTCAAAGTAGCTCATAGAAGAACAATTCGTAATCCTCAAAAGAAATTATTTAGGTCGTGAATTCTTTTGGTAGCTTGGCAGGAAACTTCTCTCAATCGTCTCCCATGTCTGTCACCAGTTCCACACAGCTTTACTCAGAACCAAACATATAGATAGAGTAAGCAAAGCAAGGTACCTCCTGCCCTATAGGAGAAGGTTTCCTGCCAGGTCAAGAATGTGCCTAAAAAAACCACCACCAAAATGAATCAATCATTCACAGTAACCAAAACCCGAGCAAAATCATATCCGTGGAGAACTTTTATTTCCAGCTTTCAAACCCGACAAAAAAGAATCCAGTTCCAGCATCTACCATAAACTAAACCACACTCAAGGCTTGAGGGCAAGTGCCAAACCAAACTTGGGACTCCTCTCCAGGGCTTTGGTGTCAAATTCGCCGGATATGGTCAAGACTGACTTTGGCTTCACCTCGTGCTGAAGAAGGGCGGCAAGCTTCCCAGAGTTGTTGAGCCTCGACTTCACAGTTGTCTGGGGATCCACGACATAAGCCGTTCCTACTGTCAAAGTGTTTTCATTGGTCGAAAACCTCCTAGTTATTTCTGCCACCACTGTGCTCTTCTTCTGCAGCACATCCAAATTTCTCACATAGGAAGCTTTGAGGGTGTCCCCCTTATCTGCCCTATTTGAAAGAAAAAAAACACAATGTTAACGGGAGAGCCTATCACGTGCTTTGGCACCATCATTTGAGCACTTAACAGTTGATACCTACATATAATGCAATGTGCAAACAGGCTACAGAAAGAGGCAACAGCAACTACAAAGTACAAACTGGAAAGAGTTGTGCAAACCTATGGATGAGTTACTACTTTGGACCCTTGTTAGCAATTCGGCAAACGGAAAAAATTCGGGACGACAAAAGTACGAGTATAAATCGGCACAATATAAGTAAAATACGGTAAAAAATTCGGTCAAAAAATCGTCTAACGAAAACTATTCGGATTAGATTTAATTCGTGTTTAGTACGTTTCATAAGAACAAATTCGGCACTAAAAATTCGGCATATATATATGGCCCACACCTCTACTCGTTCATAAACAAGGGTTCAGTGTGAGAATAAGATGAGGTTGGGGAGCATTACATAAAGAAAAGAAAGTGAAAGTAGGATGAAAAACCGAAAGATTTTTCTTTGATTGTTGCAAGCAACATGTGCAAAGATTCTTAGGCTTCTTTTTTTTGTTACAGCTGTGAGATTTTTTCTTCTTTTCTTTTGATAATTGTGTCGGTCTTAATATTTAATAGCAGCAAGAGTCAAGAAAGTGAAAACTGTTGGATTTCTCAGTCAAATTTTTTTGGCCGAATGTTTTAAAAATTCGTACGGTACGTGTTTAAAACTCCACAGGCTTAAAATTCGCGTACAAGTCTGAATTTTTCAAACGTACGTAAGTATTATACGTTTATGTAAGATACGGAAAAATTCGCGTATAATACGCGTTTTATTCGGGTGATTGCTAACAAGGCTTTGGACTTGAAAAATAGTATGGGTATCCTACCAAAAGCTAGCATCAATTAAAAATAAATGAGTACTACATTAGGAGTGTTCCAACACAAATAGATTATGAGCGTGATAATTTGTACAATTGGGAATCCAGTGTTCACTTGGTGCATAAACTTGTAGTTTACGAACAAGTTTTCATAGTTTATTTACCAGAGTTAAAGTGAAAATTAAAATAACTTTGTGTAGTTTGAAGTGCATCAAATAGGCTACGGTAAAGAAAGCAGCAATAACAGTTACAAGTAGAATGAAAGATGTAAACACCCCCAAGTGAAACAATTAAGATTTTTGGCACTCAGAATATAGGCACTCAGAATATAATATGGCCATTGCTAACAACATGAACTACTCAAGATTACACAACTACTACATCATAAGTGTATACTTGATGAACAAGTTATTAGCTTTTCATGAACAATCTAAATAACTCGTGAATTCCTAAACTCGTACAACCGATTAATTACAAAAGAATAATTTATGGAATAGCTCTTGAAAGTCACTTTAGCATACATAGTCTCTTTCCCAATTCCTCCAACTGCAGTTATCCTATGCCCCCATCGCATATGGTTGTTTCAACTAATAAAAATGAGCTGGATTGAACACTTACAGGATTATGGAAGCATGGTAATCAGGCTTAGTAACACTGACTCCAGCACTATACTTCGTAAAAGCTCCTGAGGCTGTATCAAAGCCTGCCTCTGCGCCAAAGGCAACGCCATGAGCACCAACTGTACCAGAAAGGTCGACAACTGGGTTTTGCTTCAGAGCAACAACCGAGGCAAAACTTGCATGGTCGTGGAAATATTGCACCTCTACCTGATAAGAAGGGGGAAAAGAAAAAGCAGCAGATATAGGCTTATTCATAATTTAAGAATCAACAGTACAATGATAACAAACATTGCAACAAAATATGACTACCTTTCCTGAATTGTAGTCGGGAAACTTCAAAGCAGCAATAGTCTTGGTAAATGGCAGGATTTCGGAGACAGTTAAAGTAGTTGAGATCTGATACAGATAATTGGGAATATACTCTTAGTTATCTACAGTGTTTGCTTTTAAGTAACCAAAAGAAAAAAAAAATACATAAAAATGGTATTCGTACATTTGAATCAGTGTCCACTTTTAAATCTACAATGGTGTTCTTATATTTGTACTGTGTACCAACATCAAAGGAATAAAGTCCCCCCTTCTTCACTGCAGTAGAAGTAAGACCCTGAAAACAAATTAAAAATTATTATTATTTACTCTTTCTCTACAAACAAATGGAGACATGGACGACAAAGTTAAGATGGAAGGAAGCAAATACACTAAACAAAGGTTGACAATGAAGCTATGATTTTGTAACATGAAGCACATGCTAAGATGAGGGTTAGAATCACATAAACAGTCTCTTCATATATTTGGGTAAGGCTGCGTATATTTTGAAGCTCCCCAGATCCTGCATTTGCTGGAGCCACTGGGAGGCCCAATTTTAAAACAAGATAATATGGTTTCAAAAAGAGAAAATAGTGATATACACAACGATTCAGCTCAACATCTCGTTAGCAGCAGTCAAACACCCACTCAAACACTACTTCAGAAATAGCATGTACCAAAAGTATACATTGAGAACTTGATAATATGCCAAAGAAATCATATAACTAGCAAAATAAAAAAATCATAGGCAACTTAGCTAAAAGTACATTTACAAATACAAATAATATATTACAACAATTTACTATAAAAGAACATGAATAAAACTAGGGAACGAATTGATAGTTCCTAAAAACTATCGTCTCTTATTAGTAGGCAGCTAAACCCATCAACTTATCCACTGCATGATCCTACCTGCATGAAATCAAACAGTTAGCATTAACAAAGCCATCACTAATATCCACTACATGATCCCACCTACCTGAAATCAAACAGTTAGCATTAACAAAGTCCTCACTAAGCATATAAGTAGAACAAAAACGTCCCAAAACGTATATAAAACAAAAGATCAAGTTCAAGCCCTGTCCTTTTCTTCATGGAATCAAATTGTTTTCAAAATGCCCCCAAAATGAACTTTGAAGAAAAATACGTCTTTGGTGACTTACTGCCCTTAATGTTGGTTTTGGTAGTAGTCGTCAATCCCATATTGAGGCTTGGAGAGAAAGCAGGTGCTATTATTAGTATTTAAGGTTGAACCAAGGGTTAGTTTCCAAAAAGGTTTGAAGAAAATAAAGATAAAGCAACTAGGGCCAGCCACTAATTTGGTATAACATTAAGTATCTCTACAGTCTCATATTATTATTATTATTATAATCATACTAGATAGCTACCATTAACCAGGCGGGCCACAATTCTCAAGTCCAAACACGGGTCAAACCAAAGTAGCCTCAAAATAGAAATATAAGCCCTAAATCATATATAGTTTATTAGCCAAGCCAGCTCAAAGAGGGCTGGGATGAAACTGGCGGAAGCTGGTCTGGGTCACAGTTAGCATTAACAATAAAACTGAATATCACCAAATTTAATGAAATACTACATGAGTCTCTTTTCATTACAACTACAACAGGGGGTGGACCCCGAAAATTTTCTGGTTGGGGGGGTGGGGGGCATTTGGCTTTGTTTCTTTCAAAAAAGACAACTTTCTCAGGCTCTTTGAGAGGGTTGTTTCATAAGTTGCATTGCATCTTTATTTGCAACCAGTTTAACATTTAAGTTTTTTGTTAGATGCAACTAAACTTTACTTGTAGGCGGGTCTACTATTCATGTGAGATATTCTGCAGGTAAAGCTAAACAAAATTCATTGCAACATTACATGCAAGCTGTTAGCAGCAGTCTACTATCATAGTATCATATAAGCTACAGTTAACCTTTCAACTCCAATCGGGATATTGCCACTTACATTACTTCATTAATTAATTTCTCGCTCCAATTAACCTCTCTCAAACAACACTTGGCTCGTCGTTGTTGCAACTGATGCTACAAGCAAACATATTGCTGAAACGCGAGAGCACTAGTTGTGAGTGTTGTTGCACTACAGCAAAAGTTGACCTGGCAATATCCTCATAAGGGGAAAGAGGGGATAATTGTTCACTAAACAAGTTAGTAGGATGCTAATAGCCTACAAGTAACAATCAATTTTTCTACAGTTTTACTTGCAGGATACCTACCAAGAACAAAGGGCTCACCTACAATTAAAGATTCAATTTCATAAACTAAATATTGAAAAGTTAGGTTGACTAAAAGCAAATCTATACTGCAACTTTTTTTGCAACCAACCAAATGCACCCTAAGAAATGAAGATATCGTTTTTGTAGTAAGAAAGAAATTAGGCGAAGTTTTTTTTTGTAGTAAAAGAAAGAAATTCCTGTCTAGCCTGCTTTAGAGCTCCATTTAACTAGTGTGTATGTTTATTTCAAGCTTTGCCCATCTCTCCCTGAACCATTTATTTCGACAATTTAAAATGTGCAAACATGATAAATTTGGTCCTTCTTAGTTTTGGTATTTTACTAGGAATTATAGGTTTTATCTGCCGGGTCACGGACAACTTTGCAATTCCTTGCATTTCTTCGTATTCCTATTCCTATGTTCTATAACTTACAATTGAGATGTAAGTAAAATTTAGTTTACCTACCTGTGGTTTTCTTAAATTTAGTATAACTCCCTGTGACGTCTTAATGCTTGTCTAAGTTCCTACATATTTTATAATTTCTCATAGTTCCCTATATTTGCTTGCACTCCCGCAAGCTACCTAATCCACACTTGGTTGCCAACATGTCACCATTGGTTGTGTGTGCCAGCTACTGTTAGCGATACAACTTTTGGATGGAGTCCTGACAGATTAGTAACGGACAGCCGCTTGGGAAGTTGATAAGGCATCTTATCCTCTTTTGAAATAGATAAGGGACCAACTGGAAACTGGCAAATAGATGATGAAGATGTCAATAATTTATCCAAGTAAAATATATTGGACTAATATCATTAGGGAAACTAATAAAAGAAGGGAGATAACAGAGATATCAGACAGCACAGAAAATATATGATATATATGAGGAACGTATAACATTCAAGGAACATATTTTCGTCATAAACTCAGTTAAATGTTCATAGAAAATATTTGCCACAGTGAATGTAAGCATGGTGTTCAAATCATATCCGGATTGTCAGCGACTAGCTAAAAGGCAAGAGACAGTTGAATCACACTCAAATGGAATTGTCTGCCAATCATAAGTCCAGGTAGCATCAGCTTGTTGTTCCTAACCCTCTTGATATCGTCAAATAATTAAGAACCCTTCTCAATGTATAGAACTTGTACATGCAATCAAGCCTTCATTAAGAATAGGTTACATTATCGAACTCAACGCAACTGTGTCTGGTTAAGTACTCAAGGATATCTCCCCTACGAAATCCACCTTCTAAAGAAGGAAATAAAGCGACTAAGATCATTTTAACCATTGTTATAAGTTGAGGCATCCTTATGATCATGAAACGCAGTCATTTACAAAAAGAAGAAGAAGGTAGAAATCAACTGCAAAGAGTAAAAAACTAACAGAAGAAGATTCTAAGTTAGAAGCATTTTAAAGAATGCTTAATTGACATACCAGTGCAAAGAAAAGGGACTATTATTCAAGGAGTATATTAAAACTGAAATGACAACAATCTTTCACTATAAGAAGAAGTATCTGCAGGTTGCAGGTTGTATAGTAATATGAAAGGATAGTGGGACACCTGAGTAGAAAGAATCAATACAGAATAAAAATTTCAGTAATCTGTTGTGAGCAATTAACCAATGATACTTGGCCATCGATATAATGATGTCCCAATGTCACAAGGCTCTAGTAAATGTTGGGCATGGAGATCATCAAGTTGTGCATAGCTTCTCCCCATTTCATGGAGAGGCAGTTTGCTAGAGTCATAAGTGATAGGTTAATACACATTAACCAAATGAGTCTGGTCCATAATCAGGTCTCTAACATAAAATGCTGATCATATTGTGAAATTAAGGGAGAAAGTTTATTTAGCACTTGGGCATCAAGATACTGATGTCCCAGTGCCACAAGGCTCTAGCAAATGTTGGGCATGGGTATCATGAAGCTGTGCATAGCCTTATCCCCATTTAATGTAGAGGCAGTTTACTAGAGTCATAAGTGATATGTTACTACACATTAAGCTAATAAGTCCAGTCCATCAATCTAATGCTGATCATATTGTGAAATTAAGGAAGAAAGTTTGTTTACCGTTGAATATGTCACACATCCCTATGCCAAAAAATGTAATCATAAACATTAGCTATAATGCTATTAAATAAATAGAGATATAGCAAATAAAAAATAGAAACATATAGTTTGATTACATGTTATACATCTCTTCAGTGGTGGCCATGTAAATAAAGTCTGCCAATATGACTAGGCAAAGTAATAGCTAAATTTGTACATAGTTTAAGTATCATATTCTTCAAGTTTACTATGTAGAACTCCTGTAGTCCTCTTCTTAGTTCTTACAACCCTCGCATAATTCAAAACGTACAATAGGATCTAACTTATAAAGAAAACCCATGTGCTACTTGCATCCTCAAAGCAGTCCTTAAGAATGGGCACCCTCATCGGAGGAAACCAATATTATTCATAGAAGTATGACTAATATAAAATCCAAGTTACCCTGCATAATTTGATATGCAAGTGTAATACAGAGAAAACAAAGATCACAATATTGTCCTAATTCCATCTTCAGAGTTGTCCATCCAAAACCATATCTTAAATCGACGAAAGTTCATCATACTACCAAAAGTTCTAAAGTTAAATGTCAGATAGCATTTGAGTTCCAGCACAATTCCACAAATCCTCACACACAGGAAGAAAGAAAACAAAGATGAATCAACCCTGACATGCAAAAATTGAATGAATTCAACACAACAATCGCTTCTTGCTAAAAACAACTCTACTCAAAAAAAATATGAACCATACCTCATACAAATCACTTGGTACTTTATTGGCTCACTCCAAGCTCCATACCCTATCAAGTATCAAGAATCTATTTATTAGGAGCATCCTAACTCAAAATTTTGATTCCCTTTTATGAAAGCCCCTACCATTTTCCAATTTCAATGTGTTTGAACTTGTATTATATTATACCAAGGGTTGGGTCTTTACTCTTTAGTTTGGAACTGTGATTCTTTTCGCCATTTGGCTTAATTTGCCATGGAGACAAAATGTAACTCTCTATACCAAAATATTACATAAGTTGGATGATTACTCCTCCAGAGGACCGTATTTGTATGACACGTATCCAGCATGACACTTGCTTGACATTCATGCTGAATATTGATCCCACGTAAGAGGCCCAGAACATGGTTGGAAAGTGATTTGCCATGGTCGTGAACATGTGCAACTTAATTGAGATACTAGAAAGTAGCATCTCTTTGAAATGGGTTCTTAGAACTTTGTAGAAACTAGTTACTCTCCCACAAGTCCATAAATGAAGAAATTTCAAAATCAACTACGCATAATATGTATAAGATATGTATTCATGTCTACATATCGTTGTATCAATCCTGTTCTCATATCATGAATATTTAAAAGATGTCATATTCCGAATTTGCATCATATCCATACCAAATTCGTATACGTGTCTATGCAAATTACTATCATTTTTCCATTTTGTCTAGACTCTTTCTAGTCTAGGGGAGTATAGAGGGTGCTCCTTGGTTATATGTGCTTACATTGCATGACAATAAAGGCATGTCTACCTACCGAACTACCAACCGGCCTTCTCTCTGCTCCTTGGTTATATGAACCTTACCTCGTCCATAGGCTACCCTGCCATGGAAACATGGAAATTAGCACCAATGTAGAGTGTTGACATCAGGTTGACAGTTGGTCATTGAGCTTCTATTAATTATTTTAATGAGCCCGTGTTCTGTAGTTGACCACACACACACACACATAACGATTCCACCAACTTGTAACAAGATAAGCTCCTTCCATGATTAAACAAAAGAATGTACGAAATATGGACAACAAGATATATGTTGCACATTCAGACAAGATATATGTTGCACGGACATGGATACAACACAATTCGAACTCAAAGGCACCGACACGACATTGATTTTAGTGTTTCTCTTGGTGTATTTTGGAGCGCCTGTGCTGCCTCCATTACTTGTCCAACATGGCTTTCTAGGCTAAGTTCTAAAGAAAAGAGAAATTTTCCATGAACAGAGATCATTACCACACTTTAGCCAAATAGTTCCAAACAAAATCCAAGAAACAGTGAAGATATTTATACCGCGAAGAGCAGTACCATCAAATACCCAATCAAGCACTCATATAACAGGGGCGTAGCTACCTGGTCCCGAGGGGCCGTGGTTGCTCCCCCTTGGGTTTTGAATATATATATATATATATATATATATATATATATATATATATATATATATATACTAGCATATGTGCACGTGACTTGCACGTATTTTAACATTTCTTAATTAGTTTAGGAAGGCTCTTTAGGAAGACCAAAGGGTAATCTTCCTAATTACTAAGTTGTCCTTATTAAAATTAATGAACTATTTTTAATTAGTATAAGTATGTAAGGGTATTTTTGGAATTCAAAAGTTTCACCATCTAAGTTTTCCTATTATATAGTAGAATAGATTAATGAACTATTTTTAATTAGTATAAGTATATAAGGGTATTTTCGGAATTCAAAAGTTTCACCATCTAAGTTTTTCTATTATATATATATATATATATATATATATATATAAGAAAAAAATTATTAAGGGTCTATGATGATGTCTTATGCTGTTTTCTTGTGTTCTTACCGCAGCCCCTCGGAACCAGGTAGCTACATCCCCGTGTAGTAATCCAAGATGTCATTTTCTTGGCCTTCCCATACGGGTTAAATAGGAAGCAGCATATAAGTACTACGACTTCATAAATCGTCACAATGGGATTTGAAAATTTCTTAAACCTGAATCTTCGTATGTAAAATGGACATCTTTATGTTCTTCAACTACCTCATAAAGGCATTTTGTCCATTTTTCCATCACGAGGAGAGAGGATACAAATCTCAAAAAGAATACAAATCTAATAAAGCTGTTGCAAGTGGTGTTAGGTAACTTGATCTATTTTGTAGAGAGGGGGGTATGTTACATAACCCCATCTATTGTTGTAAGAGATATGAACACAGCCCTTTTGTCCATGGTGGTGGAAGATCTGGGGAACAAAAGAAAACAATCTCATCAAAAACCCAGCCACTAGGTTAAGAATCTGTGCGAGTATTACTAAGGTGAAAGAGTTCTTTTTTAATGGGGTTCAATTCTCGTTGGGTGATGGAAAACAAATTTGTTTTCAAAAGGAAAAATACTCGTGTGGGGAAATGCCTCTTAGGTAGCAATTCTCATTATTATATAAAGAAGTTCGGAATAGATGGGATCTTGTTGCAGCTCAATAGAGGGGAGGTATTATAAGTGAGAACCTAGGGGGGAGAGAAGGAAGACCTTTTGAACACAACTCTACACAATGGAGTCTGAGAGAGGTGCATTTGGCTCTTGACTAAGAATGGTGAATTCACAGTGAGTTCATTACACTGGTTTATTAATCATCGAGGGGTAATCGTAATAGTTTATGACATTTGATATTAATATATCCCATTTCTGGGGATTATAAATGAGTTTATTATAATTTTATTTTATTTT